>APFE030983336.1:32611-60136 GCA_000404065.3 Pinus taeda
TATTAATTTTTATAAATTACTAATAGTAATTTTTAAACTCCAAGTTTATGATAACCCATGGTAATACCAAGATCTTACAAGATTTTATAATTAAATAAAATATTCACCATGCCTGGTGAGAGATTCGCCAAAAAATTAAATATACATTTTTATTATTGATAAAATTGCTTTCCATTTTTCCTATATAACATGGAGATTCGCCCATTTATTATACTTATAAATTTAGGGGAGGTTCTTAAAATTGTCCCTGGTCTTTCTATGTTCAACTTCAGAACATATTTTCACATGGATTGACTTGTACATCGAATGAGGATTGAATGAGTTTGAAGATCTTGGATCTAGTTTCATCCATCCGCACTGCGATATATTCAGGAAAATAAAGACATCAAATGTACTCCATAGCTGCACATATAATCATCTAAGCTAAGGGATGATGGCTCTATCAAAATCATCAGTCTGCCACACAGACGATTGTCTGTCCTATGTACATGAAAATTAATTTAAAAAGCCGAGCATGGGAATGCCTGCCTGTTGAAGCCCCGAAAATCGGGTCTACAACAAGGGGGATACCCACCTGGTCCGGACCTTGGTTGGCAGCTCCTTTTCCTTTTGGTATAGTGGGTCCAACTAGGGATATGGGACCAGTTTCCCAATTTATGTGTGTGTGTGAAGAATTGATATTTCCTTTCTAAAAGTTCCTAAGTAAGATGCTCTAATTCCAACTCTAATATAATGATATGCAATTGTATTCTAATAAATAGAAATATCTAAATCTACACTAACCCGAGGTGTAATCCTTCGGTGATGCGATCTAAAAAGATTTCAGATAACAATCGGTAATAAAGGTCATTCAACGGTTATGAGAAAAGAATTCAATATAAATAAACCACTTCGTATAAGATGTTAGATGAAACAATTGTGAAAAACATATCGCCTAATAATCTCTCATACATTAAGCATAAATAAATAGCTATCACCGTACAAAAGTGTCAAATGATAACTCAGGCATTCATGCGTTAATATATAAACAACTGAACATGAATATCACTTGAACACAGAGGCAAAAATAGTTAAGAGATAAAAGTACCATTTATAACTAGTTCTACTCATGAGCTTGAAGCGATAATGATTTATCTCTTCTTAATCCAACATCCACTAAGAGTACATAAGTGCAACATCAGTAGCAGATATTAAATGTAGATATGAATAAATCTTGTTCCATTCATTCATCAAAACCTCCTCGAAGGGTGCAAAAGTGCATGTTCTAAGAACAAGTTTTTAATAAATTTCTGGACTCTTCTCTAAATGCATGAGAAGGGTTTAAATACTACTAAGTCTAAAAATAACTTATTACAAAAATGTAGGATACAATTTAAATGACCGTCCTTTTTCTAGGCAAAAGTAAAGCAAAATTAATACTAATATTGAATCTAAACTTAACAACTAACTACTTCTGTATCTGATCCTTGAAATTGCAAGCATTCAACATTTGCTTGAGTAGGGTCGGCTCGCTGACTTCCGACTTCAACTGTCCTATGAAAACGGAATCAACAAGAGCTTGTGCCATCTTTTCAACAGAATTGATGATGCATTTGAGGGTCATACACTGGCTGTGTGATTTTACCAAATACGCCCAGTAAGAATCCCAATTCAACTTAGTTAATCTTTTGATTGATTTTGCCTTTTCTTGAGCCTTTTGTCTCTAGTTTGCTTTCAATTGTTGTACTTTCGGTAGATACCCGGGAGTGGTTTCTGAGATCAGATTTTCTTTATGCAAATTTTCATTTATGCAATCAATAAGGTTATTTTCTGCAGTTGTTGTTTCTTCCACTACTTTCTCTGCTTCCCTGATTTGCGCATCCTATTTGTTAAAAAGCATTTCTTTATGATTGCCATTTATTATTGGTGCGCCTACTCTTTTTCCCTTCTCTGTTTCTTGCCAAGCCAAATATTCATTAATTTGTCTATCAATTAAATCATAATCATGTCGTACATCCACGACTTGATTAGTCATTTTATCACTTATTTCACAATACGAGTTCCACTGTGATATTCTTTGGCTCAATGCTTCTTGTTGCTATAGTAGTTGATTGTTCAAGGAAATGGATTCTGTGATGAATTCTGTAATCTTGGGATCATTCTTGTGCATCTCCTGCATATCTTGTAACTAATTTTCTCTCTCGGCCAAACTTTTTTGGTAACCTATTTTCATTCGTTGGAAGTCCTACTGTAGTCTTTCAAGTTGTTTTTGTGCTTCTTTGTTGGTGTTGGCTAGTTGCAAGTATTGTTGCAAACTTGTATCTGGTCTTCCTTTTCTTTTAACAGTTGTTGTATCTCAGATACTTTATCAATAGTCGCATAGGCATAAGCTCCTACGATCTAAGATAATTTGGTGAGGTTTTCAGTGGGATCGGTAGTAGGATCTTTCCATAGGATGTCTAATTTCTCTACATCATGAGAGACTGCGTTATCCAATTTTATTTTCTTCCTTTGTTTTCTCACTACTACATTGTGTTGTGGACTATAAAGTACATCAAGAGGAGGAATTTCCTCTATCTTGAGTATAAATTCACAGGACAGGGTAATATGAATATGTTCCATATCCGAGATATTGCTAATTGCTCCTGTGACCATATCTTTTGTTGCCTGTGCATTACTTACAGGCGTCTTTGTGTTTTTCCCTTCAAGATTGATTAAATAATTGAAGGTATCCCATTCCTTGTCTAGCCCATTTCTGTCTGATTGTGGCTGAACAATGAGAGGGGGAGGATCTATGTGCGGAGAGGTTAACACCTATTGTTGTGGAAGTTCCTTTGATTGGGCATTATCCCTTACTGGTGCTTCTCTTTTACCATGGTCACTTTCGAATTTCTTAGAATGTTATGATGTTTCTTTCCCAGACATAGATTTAGATCTATCTGTACCAGAAATTTCACTGATACTAATACTTGGAGTTGGTTCCCTTACGGGTTCTAAGCGTAGTTCTTTCAAAGGAATATTAGCTAACCTTCTTTCCCTGTATATCTTGAACTACTGAAACTCTGTTGGGGAGAATCGTGTTTAAGCCAAATGCAGAATTTCCTCAAGCGTGCTTCTCTATTAGAACATATCATCAAAATGATCATCTTCTTTTGAAAACACTTTTATTTTGACTGCGACAGTGAAATTCTTATAAATATCATATGGGTCAAACGACCTTCCTAGAAACTTGAACAATTGTAGACATTTGTTGAGTCTTGAAAATGTCATTCATTTCCATTATACTTTCACTATTATGTCCATTATATCACCTCCATTTCACCTCCATTTCACTACTATGTCACCACATTCATCCCGTTTTCATTATCATTGGGCCACATTTATGTTTTTCCAAACTTTATTAATTTTAAGCCTTTTAAGTGAATTTGTGGTTAAAAATTAGAAAATAATGTGCATATGCTTATACCTAACAAATGGGTTGAGGTTGTTGACATGTGTAGGTTGAAAGGAGGCTTCTAGAAGACCCTTATGTGGCACCCTAAATCCAAATTCGAATTTGAGTGGAAAGAATCATGGGATCTTGAGGATATGTGTCACATCTCCTAATTGTATTGTAACTCTAAGAAGACATGTGCCTTATCAGTTCCTATTTTGATTGGGACTTTAGAGGTAGAGGGAGAGATTCATGGACTCTCATCAATGAGATGGCTTCTCATATTTTTGTATAAATAGGAGATCTCTCTCCTTCATTTGTTAGCTTAGCTTATTAGCTTGGTTTAACTTTTAGTTCTTTAGCTTGGAGTTTGTAGTTCTTCCTTGATGGCTTTTGAAATCTTTGGAGAGCTTTCTTGTACTTTATAATTTTGAAGAATTTGAATAAAGCTTTGATGTTCTCAACATGGAAGGAGATGTGAAGTAAATGTCATGGAGAATATTAGAATGTAAGGTAGAGTAGATTTCATTTTGTAAATTTTTCTTTGATTTCATTATGTCATTTGATTGCTTTCAAGTTTGATAGATTAGATTTTTCTTTCATGCAATTTTAATTCATGCAAGTGTGTTCAACCGGTTGATTGTAGATTAGTAATGCACATAGCTTTTTAATGACTAATGACATGATGGAATTATCTTGTCCTTCTGTTGATTTATTTTCTTAGTTCTAATTCTAGCATTGTTTATTTCTTTCAGTTTTGTTTTGTTCATTTACTTTTCTGCAAGATAGATATTAGACTACTCATGTCATTTTCAGTTACCTCTTATAGCCAGAGCGAGTTGAATGGTGAGGGATTGAAGTGTGAATGCGTAGTTTGATATTAGTTTATTTTTCTACAAGATAGTGATTAGATTACTCATGTTATTTTCAGTTACCTCCTATAGCCAGAGCGAGTCGAATGGTGAGGGATCGAAGTATGAATGCGTAGTTTGATCTTAGTTTCATTTTATGAAATTTAGATATCAGATAACTCAATTTGTTTATGATTACCTCCTATAGCCAGAGCGAGTCGAATGGTGAGGGGTCAGAATATGAGTTGATGTAATATGATTTAGTTTACTTTGCTTACAGTTTTTGAATTGCTTTAAGTTCAGTTTTCTTTTTATACAGCAGCAAGGATACTGGGTTTCATAGTCACTAGTTCACTGTTTGGTTTAATTAGAATTTAGGTACATTTTTATTTTCTTAGTAATTGATTTCATCATTGCAAGTTTGAAATCCTTTTTGAAAACTTTGATTATAATTTCCATTTGCATTAGATACTTTAGGAAACCAACAAAAACAAAACCCCAAAACAAAATAAAATCTATAAAACAACGAAGTAATAAAAAGGTTAACTAAGCACATATGGTGCACCACACTTCATCAGTTTATGATACCCGGATTGATAATTTATGTAGAGCAATTTAAGACGTTAAATTGACTAGACATTTTTGGCGCCGTTGCCGGGGAAGTTTAATTAGGAGACCTTATTTCTTACATCTGAATTTTTTTTAATAATTCTTGAGTATGCTCTCCTCCTGCACTTCGTGTAATCTACAGGATCAGAAAAGAGATTGTTAAGTAAAAAAAAAAATTAATAATTCTTGAATATCCTCTCCTCCTACAGTTTGTGTGATCTAGAGGATCAGAAAAAGGATTGTTATGCCTTAAAAAAAAGAAAAAGAAAAAAAGAGGAGACAAAATAAACTTCATTTCATTTCCATTTTCACTCCACTCACTTCATTTCACTCCATGCCATCCATTTCATTTCATCAATAAAAGTTTTTTTCCCCATGATCATTTCCATTCAGATAGTTATTCCCTAACTATCTCTATTTAGCTAAGTGGTTCATGTGCCAAGTTTCCGCAACTGGAATCAGTTTCCGCAGCCAGAAGCAGTTTCCACAGCCACCACTCTGTTTTTCAAATTTATAGTCAAGATGTTAGTGCAATAAAATGAAAACGCAGGTATGACTAAGCATATGCTATGAAGACATGTACATGGAGCATCTACAGACGTCAATAAGGAGCAATTGAGTAACGGCTAATGGACAACAAAGACAAGAATTCTAAAGGTATGGGCAAAAATTTCTTTCAAATATCAATTAAAGGCATAATTTTGCATAGTTATTGAACCATTAAAGCTCACTATGTGCAATGATTATTTCGATAGCTCCACTACCATTCCACAACCTTCCTCCATAAACCATACATTTACTCCTTAAATGGTCTCATGATTATTTTTCGAGTTCAACTTATAGATGACTGCACTTCCACACTCCACTTGTATTCATGAGAAGTGACCCATGTAAATACGGCTCCTCTCCACCGTACTTTATGCAGTCATTTTATCAACATGTAACATCTCTCATGCATTAAAAAAAAAAAGAGAAAAAAATAAAAAGCAACTAAATGGCATGACTCCTGTGGTCTTTATTGATGATATCTTCGCCTTGTAATACACTCCACAAGTTTCACGTCCACTTTGTATGGATCCCTCATGCTGCCAATAAGTCAAACTGATGCATCACTGACCTTGCAATATGATTTCCATGGCTTCAACATGTTAATTGTTCCCAATCCAATGACTTAAATTCAACATTACAAACCCCATGTGTAGTCTCTCGATTGTGGTTTTGTTCAGCGATTCCCCACTTTTCTTTATGAAATGGATTCACGATTCTTCAAATAGTGCATTCTTCATTAGTGTGCCTTTCCTGTGGTTGGATTGGAAATTTCTGGTCTCCCACATAGATTTCCAATAAGGATCAAAAGTGTGCAAACTACCACTGTCAAACAAAGGTGTATTGTCTTACCTCTAATTCAAAAATTCTACAGGCCGAATGTAGAACAGAAAAATGTAAACAACTGAAAAATGTCAAATTTCAAACATGTGATTTTCTCAAACGGTAGTGAATTTGAAGAAAAGAAAGCATGGGTTGTTTTTCCAGCTGGGTCAATTAGATAACCCAAAAACCGTTTGAAGATATTTGTGGTGGTCTGGGAGAAATCTTCAGTTCTTTGGAGCCCATATTTTCCTGCCACGTGTAAAAAAACCCAATTTTCAATTAAATGAGTAGACAGTGATTTAATTCGGCTCTGTGCTGGCACCTACTCTACCTCTACCACGTCTTCCACCCTTTGCCACCACATCTTCTACCCTTATGCCACCTGTTTGGTCAATTTAGTGTGATCTAAATTGCTAATTAAAATGTCAACCCGGGGTTCGTAAACTCACGAAGTGAAGTGTACTATATGTAATAGATAACCATTTCCTTAGGCTTTTGTCATTTTAAGCTTTTTAGTTTGTTTTTGGATTTATTTTTCCTTAATGTGTGATGGTGAGAATGAAAGTGAAGTATGGAGTGTGGACAGTGATGGTTTCTAAACTTGAAAGTGCTCAAAAGAAAGCTTTTCAATAACTAAAATGAAATCAATTCTTAAGAGAAAATAAATGCATCAAATGGTGAACTAATGACAATGGCCCAGTATCCTTGTTGCTGAAATGAAAAGAAAGTAAAGAGTAAAAACAAATCAAACTTAAAGAAAAACAACTAATTCACACCACTTTAACTTTTCAGATCCTTTACCCTTCGGCTCAATCTACCTTGCGGGAAGTAATCATGAACAAGTCAAGCAACATGATATCTAAATGGCAAAAAAAAAGTAAATTGCAGAAAAGAAACTAATCACACTACTTGAATTCTTCAAATCCTTTACCCTTCAACTGAATCTACCTTGGGGAAGTAATCATGAACATGTCAAGCGATATGATATCTAAATGACAAGAAAGTAAATTTCATAAAAGAAACTAATCATACTACTTGAACTCTTCTAGTCCTTTACCATTCAGCTCAATCTACCTTGTGGAAAGCAACCATGAGTAAGCAATATGATAACTAAATCACACTACGGTTAGTAATATTCTGATTTCTTGCTGATATAGTCGCTTGACCATAGAAAGAAACCATAAATTGATGAGCAGTATGATATCTAAATAGCAGAAAAAGAAATAAACAATTCACAACTTTAAAAAGGACAATGCTGAATTTAAACTTCAGAAAATGAAAGTTAGCAGGAAGGACAAGATGATCTCATATGCCAAAAGTTATCAAAAGATGAAAAATTGCCTGGGTTGCCTAAGAAAACCTGCAGAAAAGCACTGATCAGTTTACAGCTCTAAGAAAACAAAGGTGAAAATATAAACAGCAAAAACATAAAACAACATATTATGTACAAGTTAATAATAAAAACAAAAACATAATGAAACTAAATGGACACTTTACAAGGCTTCAGTGTGCAGGGGCCCTCTACCACTTCAGCCAATCAACAAATAATCACACGGCTGAACTCAGAAAAGTCTTCTCATGTATTCAAACAGCAGCATATAAAACAATGGGGTGATAAGATAACCAACAGTGCAGAATTACATAAACAATTCAGGATACATACATATCAAAAAGATTTTTTCACAGCATTCAATGACATGTTATTTATAATGCCAAAATACTAAAGCTAACTAACAACTTCTACGCTATTAACTGCATTACTAAAGACACGTAGATCTCTTCAGTCGAGATCTAGTGTAACTGTCATCATGTTTCTTAAATCTTTGGAGTGGTTGGCTGTTAGATTCATGTTTCAGGAACGATCTCCAGGTGTGTTGGTGCCTTCATGAGCTGAGGACTATGCCATGTATCATTCACATGCCCAAAATAGTGACATGCCACCGCTGAACTCTTTGGCTGGCCTTTTTTTTGACTTTGGTTGACCACGGCCTCTCATGGATGATTTGGCCGATTTGAAGGGACACGTTCCATGTATCTGCCACCTGGAGCTTGCCCATGTAGCTTGTTTCTTCAGAGGACACATGGAGCACAACTTTTAAAAAAATAGCTGCGGAATCCTATGCTGGCTGTGGAAACCTATGCTGGCTGCGGAAACTGACAAGTTTCAGCAACTGCATGAACAAAAAAACTAAACCAAACAACAGTTATAAGTATAGTCAGAAAACCATATAAACAGTCATTTTTAGACTATAATGCAATGATTTAACAACTGGGTGAATGAAGTGAGTGGAGAAAGAAGGCTAAGAGGGTGTATAGAAAGGTGCAGGTTTGAGGCTCAACACCACCCATTTGCAATTCATCAACACTTGTTAAACAATAGTTCCAATTCAAAACGACTCTCCATTATGTGATCTGGTTGGGTACGGCTCTTATAGACTCGACGGATATACCAACACATTATTGAGCAGTTGACTGATGCATATAAACAAGTTAAATTGGGAGACCTTGTTGATAAAGATACGCTGTTAAGACCACTGCATACTCGTGCCTCAACGATGAACTTTGAGAAGACTATGTCTCTGATCACGGGATTTGTAGATTATGCAGAATTTAGGAATGTTGATATGGTGATAGAGGTTGTAATAGAGAAAATTCCCTTGAAGTAAGAAATATTTAGTGACCTGGAAAATATTTTTCCTGCACACTGCCTCTTGGCCTCTAATACGTCTATGATAAATCAGTTCAACACACTTGGACTTGAACTTTCTTTAGCTAGATAAAAGGGGCAGTCAGGGATATGTGTCTGATGGTTGACTGTTTCAACCACTTTCCACAGCTGATTCAACTTTCCGCAATTGTTTTGTTAAACTCTAGGTTGCAGGTGTCATCAAACAAAAAAAGCCACATGGGTAGCTGGGAGAATGTCAGTACATGGATGGTGTCCTATTCATTTGATCCAATTTGATGAAAAAGACCCCGGTCAAAGGGAAGTCAAATTATGTGTTATCACTGAGTCGCCACACTAAGTCGCTGCATGTCAAGAAAAAATAAGAATTTTGAATCAATGAAATGAATAAGTTATTTGCTCACTTCTCTGAAGGTATTGATTAATTTTGGACTGATGATGAAAGATTAATGTCTAACTTTGTATTCAAGATTTTTAGCTACAGAAACCGTGCACACTCTGCAGCTGAAGTCCAACTCCGCAGACTGAAAAAAAAAACCTCATTGTTCAAATCAGCCTATCTTTTTGATATGAAATCAGATTTTGATGATTTAAGTACCATTGGAAAGATCTCAACAAGATCTACACAATTAGAAATCCATAATTAGAGTTTGAAATGGAAAATAATGAAATAAATTGTTGAAAAGATGCAACATTCAACTTGGGGCACCAATTCCAAGGCAGGTATAAATTCTTTTGATTTTTCTTTTGAGAACTTGTTTCATTAATACAAATTCTTAGTTTTGTGTGTAAATATCATAACTAGAGAGATTGATCACCTCTCTCCTTTGATAACCTTACAGTCCATTGCAGAAGAAGTATTAGTTTTTTTGCATGTTTCAAGAGGAAGGACAAATGACTACAATATAATGATGTCTCTCTAAGAGACCAATTTGTTTCAAAAGAAGATGATCAAAAACAAAGAGGAAACATGTTGATGCAAAATCAGATCCAAACACTTGAAAAACTTTCAGATATTATTGTCTCCATCACATCCATCCATCCATCACATCCATACCTCATAATAAACCATTCACCTCATTTCACTTCATATTTTCCATTTACATTCACATCCACTTTCCATCTCTTTTTTTCCATTCATAAACCACAAATAAAAGCAAGAGGATCATTCACATGCTTATTGCCCATTGTCATTTCTACTCTCCATTTCCATCTTTCATTTGCTATCATTTTCATTACGCAAATAAGCCCTGTTTCAATGCAAATTATTGACTCCATAGTCCTTTGAGTCTAAATTCTTTGTAAAAACACCTTGAGGCTTGCATGCCTTAATGTCAAGTCCTCATGCTGACAAACAATGGGAATACATTAATGTCCCTTGTTCATCAGATCTTCTAGGTGACTTGACTTTGACAAATTAATTCGTACCTAGTAAGATGTGTTTGGGCATCTTGACTCTCATTGTCATCAATGGTGAGAGTTCTCGTGTTGACTAATGGCATCCATTAAAGGCCACTAAGCCAACAATTTTCTACTATTTCGACATTAGAACATCTTTTCACATAGTAAGAATTGTGCCAATGATTTTTGAAGACATGTAGACTATTATTTTCAGCATTTTGGAGCAGATTCAACAAGTTTTAGTAGAAGCAATAAAAAGTCATCTTATCTCTTTATCCATGACTCCTCTTGTTCAGCCACTTGAAGAAGAATATGATCACAATTTTGCAGCCACCACACATACAACTCATCCATTCCAAGTGTAAGTGAAGGTATGTCATTTTCTAATTTTTTACCATAGAATTCCATAAAAAGCTAGAATGATAATTGTTGGGAAAACATTTCTCTTCCTCATTCCATAAAATTGCCAAAACCATCAGTTGGGGGGGGATACATTCATATTCATATCTTTCCATGTCCATATTATATTCAGGAGCCCACATACTTTCAACATATATTAATTATTACATTGCTATTATGAGCATACAATGGCTTTTGAAAAAGTGCTTAAAGGATAAATTAGATACAAACAAAATCATGGTTGTCACACAACAACCAACCATCATGCAATCCAATAAGGATATACTTTGCAACAATAATCAAAATATCATTATGAAAAGTTCAAAGATCAAAATAGAAATCAACAACAAAAAATGGTTGTAACACAAGAACCAACCATGTTGCAACTCAAGTAAAACACTTTGCAGAAATATGAAGTTATCAAATGATATCATGCAAAGTTAAGCCAAAGCTCAAAGATCAAAAGAGTTAATGTAATATATATTGCATGAGGACATGCAATAGCTTCAGTTGGGGGATATGTTGAGTCTTGAAAATGTCATTCATTTCCATTACACTTTCACTATTATGTCCATTATATCACCTCCATTTCACTACTATGTCACCACATTCATCCCACTTTCATTATCATTGGGCCACATTTATGTTTTTCCAATCTTTATTAATTTTAAGCCTTTTAAGTGAATTTGTGGTTAAAAATTAGGAAATAATGTGCATATGCTTATACCTAACCAATGGGTTGAGATTGTTGACATGTGTAGGTTGAAAGGAGGCTTCTAGAAGACCCTTATGTGGAACTCTAAAGCCAAATTCGAATTTGAGTGGAAAGAATCATGGGATCATGAGGATATGTGTCACATCTCCTAATTATATTGTAACTCTAAGAAGACATGTGTCTTATCAGTTCCTATTTTGATAAGGACTCTAGAGGTAAAGGGAGAGATTCATGGACTCTCATTAATGAGATGACTTCTCATCTTTTTGTATAAATAGGAGATCTCTCTCCTTCATTTGTTAGCTTAGCTTATTAGCTTGGTTTAGCTTTTAGTTCCTTAGCTTGGAGTTTGTAGTTCTTTCTTGATGGCTTTTGAAAGCTTTGGAGAGCTTTGTTGTACTTTGTAATTTTGAAGACTTTGAATAAAGCTTTGATGTTCTCAACATGGAAGGAGATGTGAAGTAGATGTCATGGAGCATATTAGAATGTAAGGTAGAGTAGATTTCATTTTGTAAATTTTTCTTTGATTTCATTATGTCATTTGATTGCTTTCAAGTTTGATAGATCATATTTTTATTTCATGCAATTTTAATTCATGCAAGTGTGTTCAACTGGTTGATTGTAGATTAGTAATGCACATAGCTTTTTAATGACTAATGACATGATGGAATTATGTTGTCCTTTTGCTGATTTATTTTCTTAGTTCTAATTCCAGCACTGTTTATTTCTTTCAGTTTTGTTTTGCTCATTTACTTTTCTGCAAGATAGATATTAGACTACTCATGTCATTTTCAGTTACCTCCTATAGCCAGAGCTAGTCGAATGGTGAGGGATTGAAGTATGAATGCGTAGTTTGATATTAGTTTATTTTTCTGCAAGATAATAATTAGATTACTCATGTCATTTTCAATTACCTCCTATAGCCAGAGCGAGTCAAATGGTGAGGGATTGAAGTATGAATGCATAGTTTGATCTTAGTTTCATTTTATGCAATTTAGATATCAGATTACTCAATTTGTTTATGATTACCTCCTATAGCTAGAGCGAGTCGAATGGTGAGGGGTCAGAATATGAGTTGATGTAATATGATTTAGTTTACTTTGCTTACAATTTTTGAATTGCTTTAAGTTTTGTCTTCTTTTAATACAGCAACAAGGATACTGGGTTTCATAGTCACTAGCTCACTATTTGGTTTAATTAGAATTTAGGTACATTTTTATTTTCTCTTAGTAATTTATTTCATCATTGCAAGTTTGAAAACTTTGATTAGGATTTCCATTTGCATTAGATACTTTAGGAAACCAACAAAAACAAAATCCCAAAACAAAATAAAGTCTATAAAACAACGAAGTAAGAAAAATGTTAACTAAGCACATATGGTGCACCACATTTCATCATTTTACAATACCCAGATTGATAATTTATGTAGAGAAATTTAAGACGTTAAATTGACTAGACAATATGTTATGTTGTTTACTTCCTTGGATGCATGGCCTACATCAAATAGTGAAAAGGCCCCACAGGCTACAGGAAATTGTGGCCAAATGGCTTTTTTTTTGTCTTTCAAATCTTTAGTCAAACCTCCTTCTTCGCAGGTTTGATAAGCAATTTCTCGTGCCATGAGTTTATCAGGAACATACAAAGGTAAGACGTGAGGGGAAACTACACTTCCGAATACTCTGACATATGTAAACAATTATTCTCCAAACCATCTCGCGACCATGAGTATATCTACATCTGCTTCAGGAGAACATCTTGGGGCATCTTTATCGTACAAAATTTTGTATAGGGCCAACATAACTCCATGACAAATTTTATAGAAAAATGGAGGGAACTTAGAATCCCACAATTCCTTGTGATAAACATCGGGTAAGGGTTCTTGAGTTGTCCATTTCCAGCCCATTATAACAAACTTGGAAACATAGCAAATCGCATCCATTACATATGCTTATAAGTAGAATGGGGGGTAAATTTTCTGAGAAACAGTTCTTTTAGACCATAATTTACAATGGTAGTGGCTAAGTTGTCGGAAAATATTCTAGACCAATCCATGAAAGTAGAATTAATGGCGGCATCCAACAATGGTAGCCATTCAGCTGAGAATTTGTTAATTTCTGGTTTCCCGAAAAGTCTATAGATCATAGCAGCAGCAAAGCAGTATGGGGAAGTGAGAGAGCTAGTACTATACATACCATGTTTATCTCTCCTCGACCAATCTTTGGTGCATTCTACCAGGTCTTCATTCTCTTTGACAAACTTTTCTATGAACTGTTTGTTATAAGTTTCCTATGGCTCTGGCAAATGATACATGAGCTTCAAATCTTATTGAGTGAATGAGCTGATAAGTCCTTGACCCTGAGTTTTAAATTGTCTATTTTTAATGTTTGCACTCTCCAGTACCCATTTAATCATATTTGTGTAGGGGAGAATTTTTGGCCTTGCCGCTATCCGGTGCAAGAATGAACAAGCTAAATCTGCAACTGATACCTCAGAAGACCCCTGTGAACCTGCAGAAGCTATAACCTCCATCACCTTTGGATTCTCTTCTTCAAGTAGATTATACATGCCTTCCCAAGTCATGATACCAGCATCTCTGTTACAGGTGGTGTCTATATACAAAGGTGTCATTTCTTTGTCTTCAGAGCTCGGAGCTTTGCCTTTCTTCCCCATGATAGCTTGTGTACTGCTTTGTATAGTTCTTTGTTCTTCATTCCTGTAGTTTACAAGTTAGGTGAGAGTAATGGTAAGGAAAGGTGATGGGAAATCTTTTAAATGCTGAAGACATAAAAATTATACCACCTTACATGAACTGACTCTTTGATAAGTGAAAAACCATATTTCATTAACAGCTGGCAAATAACTTATTAATTAGCATTAAAGCGCATAACCAGGTCTCGGTTCATGGAAAAAAAATTTCAAATAATGAGCTGGAAAGATTCACGATGAAGCGATTTTGTGATTTGCTTTGCAATATCGCAAATTGTTGTATCGCATTTTCATGATACCATTTCGCCACTTTGTCACAATATCACTCTACCGCTTTATCGCAATATCGCTATATTGCAATATCGCAGGAATGCGACATGCGACAATTTTGTTAATGTGATTTCTGCGAAATGTGATTTTGCGATATGCGCCATCGCATATCGGCATTTAAGATTTTTTAGCATAAGCGGTCTTTGATGCATGCAATGCGATATATATTTTTTAAATATGTAGTCTCGCATTGCGATCTCGCAATCTCAGAATTTGACTTGTAAGGGAGTATATTATTGTTCCTTTTGCGGTGCGCTATTTCTTAAGGAGCGATTTAATCTTAGCTTATCATGAAACTTAAGCTTTTTTTTAGATTTTTCGAGGGTATTTTCCTAAGTTTCTGATGGTAGGTTTTATTAAAAAGGAAATACAAGCACTAATTCATTTTTTAAATTTTTTGACTAAGGGCCCCCACTTATCTAGTTTTATTACTAATACTAAATAAGAAGGGAGGTTGTTGCTGGCCACAACACTACCTTAGCTAGACCATGAAAATGTTATGAAGATAATGTATTGTATTGTATCTTATTACAGGTCACCTTCCAGTTCGAAAAACCTTAGATCCTCATGATAAATCATTTCACCTGACATCAAAATATTTACAACCTCATGCTTTAGGGGAACTATTATAGACATATTTGGACATTTTAACCACAATAACATATGTCCATAAACCAAGGGATTCTAAACCCCTAAAAGTGTTTTTTCATACCCTAAAGGATCAAGGTCAACTAATTACATCATTTCCCAGAAGTTCTCCCTAAAAGACTACTCAGAACTGGTTAAAACTGGACCATATAGACTACTCCATGCTGAGGGTGCGATGCATCTCACCTGTTACACAGAAGGGGTCTGATGCATACTAAAAAGCACTTCTATAGGGTGCGATGAGCGAGATCAAACAAATGGCAGAGGCAGTTTGCTAGGTGGAAACTCGAAGAATCTTCTAGAAACTGCTCATATGACACTTGCCTCTCTGAATTCGCCCAGGGATGAGTAAGAGATCATGAAATCTCCAAGTGGAACCAAGAACTATCAGTGAAATGACACTAATCTAAATCCCAGAAGTTGACTCACCCCCTGCAAATATCTATATATGGATCCCTCATCCTAGATATCCAGAGGTTGGAATTTTGTATTTTGTAAGGAAGTGCTATTGGTTTCTCTGTGAAGCATATTTTAATGCACTGCAGTTGACTCCATCAGATAGATGACTTGGAATTAAGGTTCTCCCTACTAAACAATATCTACGAAGTGGTGTGAATTTCATGCATGTGAAGTCAGGGTAGTCATCCAGGAGAAAAGTTTTCCTAAAGAATTGATAAAGGATTTGTTTTTTGATAACGAAGATATGTCTCAGGAGGGTTTGGGACTACACATGTGTCAAACATTATTCAAAATTATGAATAGAGATGTGAAATACCTCAAGGAAGCAAGCAATTGAAAGGTTGAGCAATCCCAAAACCTTTGAAGAGTAAACTTCTTGAACCTGTAGAGCTAAAGTACCAATTTTATATAGGATCTTGGTGAAACTGTCATTGGAATGGTATCGAATGAAGAGAAGTGTCAGGCTAGGGTACTGATGTTATGAAGTAATATCGCACCATAGTTCTTCTTGTGGTTTTTATGGCCAGGTTTTATGATGAAAGGAGACAAGTAGATGTCCATGTAATTAAATAAAAATCTAACTCTACAAAGGTGGTGATAATGTTGGAAGAAACCCTAGATATCATGTATTTTGGCTACCCACAAAATATTTCTTCTTTGATTTTGGAAGCTTTGCAGTACACAAAATGAATTTCGCTCTCCTTTCTCGTCCAAGAAACTAGACGAACCCACAAACAATGCCACATTAAAATTTACAGGCATTATTCATTGGTGGGCCCATCCTGTAAAAAATGAAGAATAAGTTGTTTAAGTTGTTTCCAAACCTGTCCATGAATGGTCTAGGATTAATGAGTGAGGATGAGTTTTTTAAATGTCAAGGAACAAATGGGTTGAAGATGAGAAGGATGAAGAAGTCAGAGCACCAAAAAAAGCCTCAGTGAGAAGCCATTTTAGTAGTTGCAAGAATGTGTTTCAGAGTACCCTGAGACTTCCATGGTGGGAGGTTATCAGTGGGTCATTCATCTATATCAACATGATAAGCCAACCATCCAGTGAAAGCACAATAGTGGGGTGTTTCTGTCAACTGAAACTTACCAGACAAACCATTTCAATCAAGTTAAAAATATTATGGCCACCTAAATAACCCTGTTGCATAACCTGTGTCATAGAAAAATGAAAATAATTATGATTCGATTGAATTTGAGATTATTGGTTGTCATTGAGAAGATGCCTAAACTAGGTCACAGGTTTTGTCTTAATTTTCATGAAAGGTGAGCTCTGTAGCCTTAAGTTTGGAAGGCCTACAGTGGCTTAGAATATGTCCTTTAAGCCAGAGAAGAAGTCACTTGGAAAGTAAAAGGAGACCACAGGTTGGAGTGGAATTTTAAGCCTAGTCTTAAGGTTTTTGTAGTGAATATTGTAAGCACTAAACAGAGGGCCAACATTGCAGAGTATTTTCAAATATCAATAGCCTTAAGACAGATACCAAATCTATTTTAGATCAATGAATTAACGATCTATCATTAAGAAGGCATCCATAATTATTTGGTTAGGAATAAGGCAGGTTAAAAGGACTGTAATGGTAACTACAATGTACCCTAACTAGAAGAAAAAAGGAGTAGCAACTTGGAACCTTAGTCTTGGGACCATTTAAAGAAAACCTAAAATTGAAGTGAACCTTAAATGCATCATCAAATTCAAGTAAGCATTGTATTTCTTTCTATGTCTCAAGCATCTAATACTATGTGTTCATTCTGCAAAGAAAGCAATAAGCCTGATGGGGCATCCAACTTCCAAGCATGTAAGAACATGCTAGATCTTATCCCCATAGAAAATGATGTCATGGACCATGTCGTAGGAAAATTTGCAAAAAAAATAAGAGAAATACCAAATATTCGAACAAATACTTTAGGGATGAAAGAAGGGATCAGAGGATCCTTATTGAATCAATCGAGGATCACCGTATTCCATTTTTTGCAGATTTGGATAAGGAAAAAGACACTTATGATAGTTTGACTAAAGATATATGTAGTAAGTACTTCAAGGAATAAGATATTTTTAGGGAGTCACTTGTACAAGACAAGGCTATCCTTTGATGAACACATCTCCTCATACCTAGTGCAGATATCTCAGTTGAGCGATCAACCCCAAGCTCTTGTAGAAATTGTTCAAGATGCATTAATGAAAACCTTTATACTCAATTATCTACCTCCTGAATGGAACACTTTTGTGGCTAGTATCTACTCATAGAAAGACACTCCAAGCTTTGATGATTTATGGCCTCAATATTGTAGGATTCTCAAGTCTTTGCTTGTGCAGGTAAAAAATAATTCGACCCAATATTTATTATTATTTCTTAAAGTTCTTTCTCAATGAATTCCTTATTAACTATAATTTGGAAAAATTATTTTGGGTCAGTTCCCTAAAAATATTTACAAAATTTTCAATCTCAAGGACATTTCAGAGAGAATTTTAGTCATGGATAAATTTAGTATTATTTCTGGAAAATTTGAATGCAGCTGAAAGAAATTATTCATGTTTGCTCAAAATATTCCAACACCAAATATGAGTGTATTCAAAGAACTTAATATTTGGAAACAATTAAATTTCACTTCGTTTCTCTAGGACTATATATGAGTGAATTCCCAAAACATGAGATTTTGATTTGGAAACAGTTAAATTTCACCTCATTTATTAGGATTGGAAGTTCCCTGAGATGCAAACATGTAGCATTAAGAAGCTACTTTTCTTGTTTAAGGACAATGTTCAGTTTATAAATAGTGATACAAGAACCCTTGTATACATGTCTAACAAAGTTCTTTGGTCACAACTAATGAAACCGAACTCCATCAATACATAAAAAACAAGGAAGAATGTAAGACAACATCTAATTTTCAACATATACTCTGAAAAAAATAAGCATCCATATAGTCATATAAAGTTGTCACCACACCAAAAAAGGAATTAAAAACCAAAATAAAAATAGGAGCAGGTTTGGATCGTTATGGTTACTCTAAAAAAATGTTAAACATGATAAATATGTTAATATGTCAAATAGTGTAGTTGATAATGATTTATTGAGCCCAAGGGTTTAGCCCAACCGAATGTCATTAATGTTATTGGGTATTTGGCTAGTTTTGTGCCGGCAGGTGCCCTATTCAAAATCCATTGGATGAGATGTACTAGTCAACGCCAATGGGTTCACGAGGGGATGTCATCCATGAATGTGGGGAAACATTCATTCGGTTTCCTCAGAGATTTTTTCTTGGAAAGAATAAAAATAGGATTTCCTAAAGAGAAATTTTGAGATGCATATAGTGTACACCTAGTAAAATCAACTCTATAGAGACAAACCATAAAAGACGGAATATTACAAATGCTTTTACCTATTTTCCCTTGTGAGTGTGCCCTTCATGTGCGATTTTACCATGGATATCACCTTCTTCTTTGCACCTTCAACATTTTGGCTTCCATTTTCATGAGGTTTAATAAATGAAGTGACATTGTTTAGCTGATGATGTAACTATTACTTCTTTCAAATAACATTATACCCAAGATCTCATTAGAAACAATATGTGTTAGAAGCATAGTATTTCCAATATCCCTACATGAGATATCCTTTGTTATTCTTTCTGTATTTTCCAAATAGTTAGCATTTTCATGATTGTGCCTATATTGACTATTTCTAGTTCTTGATCATACAGGATCAGTTAGGATGCTTCCATTCACAATACTTGACCTTGCATTTCCCACCAATTTCAATAAATAGTTCTTTTATGACCAAAATGTAGGTTTTAACCTCGTACCAAAATTACCTGCATACAAATTCTAAAACATAAAAATGAACAATGTGAGAGAATAACACATAAAACACATATACACAGTGATTTTCCCCTAGACCCCAAAACCGGGACTACTAGATTGATTTTTTGTTATGTTCCTTTCAATGTTACAAAACATATTTTTAGATGCCGAAGCATCCAATACCATGGACCAAAAACTATTGCGTCCAAAACCATGGACCAAAAACCATCACATCCAAAACCGTGAGCAAAAACAATGCAGAAAACCATAGGTAGGTTTGCCCAACCTAATATAGAGTCCAAAAACAATTTCCCCGGGGCATTGCCATGAACCCCGTAAAGGGGAGCTACTCACCTCCCTTAAAGCCTTGTGACACTCCCATTGCACAATCGACGCAATGAAAGGGGGCTCCGCCTTGCCTCTAACCCCCCTATAAACTACGTAGGCTAGTCGTGGAAAGAATATAACACAACCCAACATTCTCCCACTTCTTGTTTTCTTTCCACAGGGGGCCACAAGAGAGCTTAGTCATTTATCTAGCCCTAAAACAACCATTGTTTCTCTACACCAAGAGAACTTCTTAGAGCTCACAAATTTTGTCAATGCATCTGTAGTATTCTTCAAAGTGTCCACCTTTACTGGCAACACCTTTTTGTCTTCTATCATATCCCTCACCAAGTGATATTGAACATCAATGTGCTTTGTCTTTGACTAATAAGCAGGGTTCTTTGCCAAGAAAATTGCACTTTGGCTGTCATAGTCTATCCTTATAGCTCCCTGTACTAACCCCATACTTGAACACAATCTCTACAACCAAACTGCTTCCTTGCTTGCATGAGTGGCTGCCATGTATTCTGCCTCTATAGTTGATAATTCCACTACAAATTGTTTCTTACTTATCCCACTGACTGCACCTCCAAATAGGTTAAACACATACCCACTTGTAGATCTTCTATGATCTAGATCTCCAGCCCAGTCTGCATCAACAAAGCCATGGATATCCAAAACTCTATTCAATCCTTATCTTACTTGGTAGCACAAACCATAATCATTAGTGTCACGCAAATACCTGAAAACCCGCTTCACAGACATCCAACGTTCCTTTTCTAGTTTTGACATAAACTTGCTCCCACTACAAGTGAAATGTCTAGTCTAGTATAGACCATCACATACATCAAGCTATGAACTACATGTGCATATGGAACATGGGATATTTCCTCTTCCTCTTCTTATGTCTTGGGACAGTATTCAACAAATAACTTTAGACTTATAGGAATAGGAACCTTCATCGGATTACTATTTTGCATATTCAACCTTTGCAATATTGTCTCGACATACTTCCTCTGGTTTAACCACAACTTCCTCTTTGTCCAATCCCTTTTAATTTCCATGCCCAAAATATAGTTTGCAGCACCAAGATCTTTCATGTCGAATTTGGAGGACAATTGGGTCTTAAAATCTTGGATAATTTCTTTGTCATTTCCAACCAGCAACATATCATCCACATACAAGACCAGATAAATAACACAATCACCAATTAATTTAAAATACACATAATGATTTTCTTTTCTTTTAGTGAAGCCAAGTTCCATATAAATGTATCAAATTTCTAATACCACATCCTTGGTGACTATTTTAACCCGTACAAAGACTTTTTGAACTTGCATACCAGTTCTTTCTTACCCTTCACCACAAAGCCTTTAGGCTGCTTCATGTACATCTCTTCTTCCAGATCCCCATGAGGAAATGTTGTCTTCACATCCATATATTCTACCTCAAAATCAAAAGTAGCAGCAACATATTAAAGTAATCTAATAGAAGCTACGTTGGCAATAAGAGAAAAAATATCACCAAAAACAATTCCCAACACCTGAGAATAACCTTTGTATTTCTCCACCTTTCCTTTTGTATTTTTCTTCTTCTTGAACACCCATTTGCTGCCAATGGGTTTCCTTCCAGTGGAAACTCCACCAGATCCCATGCCTCATTTTTATGCAAATATGCCATTTCATCAACCATGGCCTCTTTCTAGAGTTTGCCATCCTTTGAATCTACTGCTTCCTTCACAGTTTTGAGATCATCATCAGTGATAGATAAAGAAAACATTGAACAAAAAGCAGATGGAATATACCTTTCTGGCTACCTTCTTTCTCGAACTGATCTTCTCACACCCAGAGTTTGTGGCTCTTCATTTTCTAATTCTTATTCTATTGTAGAGTCTAATTCTTCCTCCTTAAGCTCAAACTCTATCTTCTTAGGTTCCTTTGGTTGGAACTCATGTAAGTAACATATTTCACCTCTTTGAACACTACATGCTGGTTGTACAGAACGTTCCTTGTTACTGGGTTCCAAAGCTTATAACCTTTAAACCATCCTTATATCCAACAAATATGCACTTTTCAGATTTACTATCCAACTTGGTTCTTTTCTCCTTTGGAACATGTACATATGCATCATCCAAATACCCTCAGATGTGAAATAGATGGTTTCTTACCAGTCCATACCTCTGATGGAGTCTTATCCTCCAACGTTGATTAAGGTGATATGTTGACCAGGCAACATGATGTCTCCAGCGCCTCTACCCATAATTCTTCTCCTGACCTGAGACCACTAAGAATGCTTCTTGGCCTTTCCATCAATGCCTTTTTCATTCATTCTGCAACTCCATTTTGCTTAGGTGTGTATGGAGTAGTCTTCTACCATGATATACCACACTTATTACAAAATTCTTCAAATTCCTTGCTGCAAAAATCTCCACCATTATCTGACCTCAACACCTTTATCTTCTTCTATGTCTGGTTTTCTACTAGAGCTTTAAATTCTTTAAACCTGTCAAAGACTTCAGATTTCTTCTTAAGGAAATATATCCATGTATTCCTTGAGAAATCATCTATAAATGATACATAGTACACATACTTACCCAGTGATGGAACCTTCATAGGTTCAAACACATCACTGTGCACAAGCTCTAATATTTGTTTCACCTTCTTACCACCAGAGGGGAAACTCATCGGATGTTGCTTCCCATATACAAAATTTTCACAGAAATCAAAATCGAAAGAGATATTACTCATACCTTCTACCATACCTTTACCATGAAGTATTCAAAGGCCCTTCTCTCCAATATGTCCAAGCCTTTGATGCCACAACATGGTCTTCTACCCAAAGACCACTAGATTTTCTGCTCCAATTTTAAGAACCATAGAACTGTTGCACCCATCAACAACAATGCTACCTTGCAGCTTGTACAGAGTTCCAAGCCAAACTCCCCGCATCAATACGAGTGCTCCTCAATCCATGTTGTAGGTATCCTTCTTGAACACTATTTTACACCTGCATCATCCAGCTTGCTTACAGAAATCATATTTCTAGCCAATGCAGGAATATGCAAAACACCCAGAAGTGTTCTAACCCTTCCACCTTGAAACTTCAACTTTATTTTCCATGACCAACGATTCTAGCCTTCATGTCATCCCCCAAGAAGAGATCCCACCACAATACTTAGTAGAACCACTCTCTATGGGGAGTGAAGTGAAAGGATGAACCTGAGTCATTCAATCGTGCCTCATGATCTACACGTGTACTTGAAGAAGCCAAGTACACATCCCCACCTTCATTTAAGGTGGTTTTCGCCTTTGTAGAAGGAGCATCATCAGATCCCTTTCCTTTTTCATGAGATTTATATTTACAATCCCTTTTGTAGTGCCCTTCCTTTCCACATTTCTAGCACAACACCTTTGTAGGTTTTCCTGGAGATTTAGATCTCCCTCTAGATTTAGATCTCCCACTCGATGACTTAATTTTTTTTATATTCTGGGACCATCCCGTACAGATAAGGCATCACCATTCTGGTTCTCCATATTTTTCCATTTCATCTCCTTCGTCAGTAAGGATGAGACTATTTGATCAAACTACAAGGTAGTTGCATTTCTACTTATTGCAATAACCAAACTATCCCACGAATCTGGTAGAGAACACAACAAACTAATGTAGTTACCTTCATATGAAATTTTAATATCAACATATAATAACTGACTTGCCATGGTATTAAATAAGTTCAAATGTTCTGTCACCGAGTATCCATCTTTCATCCTTGGGTTATATAATTTTTTCCATAGGAACAATTTACTCACCAAAGACTTAGATTGGTACAAATTCCCTGAGTTGTCCCACAAAGCCTTCATAGTAGCTTCCCCTGATACATTCAGCAATACTGAATCTGAGACACACAATCATATTGTGCTCTTAGCCTTCTGATCCAATTTCTACCATTCTTTATCGGACACTCTCATTGGTTTAGTGCCTGGATATACTACAATCCACTAATCTTTATCCACCAATAGATCCTCCATCTTGAGTTTCTATAACTCAAAAATTTGACCATTAAATTTCTCAATCTCTATCTTTCCACTCCTCGCCATCTTCTTCCACCACCAAAATTGATCCTGTAGATATCCCACTGAACAGTGTCTACCATAGGCCTGAGTGAAACCCCACAATAACAAAGGCTTCCCTTTGAGGCCAATACAACGTTGATACAAAATGTAGGTTTTAACCTCATACATAAATTACCTACATGCACATTCTAAAACATAGAAAATAAACAATGTGAGAGAATAACACATAAAACACATATACACAAAGCTTTTCCCCTGGATTCCAAAATCGGGACTACCAGATTGATTTTTCATTATGTTCCTTTCAATGTTACAATACATATCTATAGATGTCGAAGCATCCAATACCATGGATTGAAAACCATCGCATCCAAAACCATGGACCGAAAACCATCACGTCCAAAACCATGGATCAAATACCATTGTGTCCAAAATCATGTGCGAAAACCATGCACAAAACCATAGGTAGGTCCACCCAACCTAATAGAGGGTCCAAAAAAAATTCCCTGGAGCACTACCCTGTGTAGGTTTTAACCCCATACAGAAATTACCTGCATACGAATTCTAAATCCCAGGAAAAATAAAAATGTGAGAGCATAACACATAAAACACATATACACAGAGATTTCCCACTGGATCTCAAAACCGAGACTACCAGCTTGATTTTTCATTATATTCCTTTCAATGTTACAATACATATTTATACATGCCGAAGCATCCAATACCATGGACCGAAAAAACCATCGCGTCCAAAACCATGGACCGAAAACCATCGCGTCCAAAAAACATGTGCGAAAATCATGCACAAAACCATAGGTGGGTCCGCCCAACCTAACATAGGGTCCAAACCAAAATTTTCTGGGGCGCTGCCCCGGACTCCATAAAATGGGGTTACAGGTACCCCTCAAACCCCTATTAACTATGTGGAAAGAATATAACACAACCCAACATCTTCAACAATTTTTCCATCGGCGCGATGATTTGGGCATAGCCTTTGATTGTAATATCCCGTGTGTCCCAGAGTAGCGTGCAACTGTTTCACACTCCTCGGCGCTTCCAAGTTCAGTATCATCACGATCTTCGTGGGGTCTACCATCAGTCCTTGTCTGCAAACCATGTGCCCCAATAGGTTCCCAAAAGGAACGCAAAATAGACACTTCTTGAGGTTGAGCGTGATCTGGTATCTTCGACAGGTATCCAGCATTAGGTGCAAGCTTGATACGTGGCACTTAACTAGCCAAAATATAGTCTAGTCATCAAAATATACCTCGAGGAACTTATGAATAAATTCCTTAAATGCCGCAACAACCACACGTAAAAAGATTGTAGGCGCATTCTTCAAACCAAACAGCATTACGGTGTATTGAAAACAACCCCACTCAGTCGCGAAGGTTGTCTTTCTCCTATCCTCCAGTGTGATTTTGATTTGGTGGTACCTAGAGAACCCATCAATGAAAGAATATGCTTCCTGGCCACCTACATTGTCCAACACTTCATTCGTGAATGGAGTCAGGAAAGGATCATGAACACAAGTGTCATTCAGTTTTATGAGATCCACGCATAGCCTTATCTCATCCTTCTGCTTCTTCTCTTGCACCACCGTTGGGATTACCCTATCGGATTTGTTCACAGGATCAATGCTGCCTACTGCTAGCATATTCTCCAACTCTAAGAGGACCTTTTCCTTTTATTTTGGATTGAGGTGGTAAGGTCTCTGATTCACTGGCTGTGCATCGGGCTTCAATGTGATCTTCATCACTCCTAGATCTCTAATTCTTCCTTTCAGATTCGTAAACTTTGTCAAGAATAAGTCCTGGTATTCATGAAGTAATTCAGAAACCTTATCCACTATCTCGTCTTCCCAGTAGTCTCCAATCTTTGCGAATTTGGGTTCCGCCTCCATACCAATGTTTACTTGTTTTGTTTTCATGGGTGAAATTATAGCATGGTTCTCAGTCTACGGTACTTGAATCTCACAGTGGCCTTCTGTTTCTAGAATGTTAATTTTCCATGAATCCTCATCCTCATCTTCAACAGTTACATTATAACATATGAGCACGTGGCTCAGTTGAGTAGCCCATTCAAGTTGAATCAGATCTACAGGATCCTGTGGTATCCTAAAGATGGCCGCTTTCATCTCTTGTAGCGCCTCATTAATACTATCAAACCCATCCTCAAAACTAAATGTCATCAAGAATCCTTCACGTAGGATATCCCAGTCGCCTGTCCCATGGCAGAGCTCTGTTTCTATATACCAATTCACTCGAATAATATCCAGGGTATGACAGAACAGGTGCACCCACTCAAGTTGGGGCTTTTGTCCATAAGCCTGCGTCCATTTGGCCAGATGCGCGTAGATCATTCTCCCCATCGTACTTATTTTTTAGTCGCATGTTAGGCTTCCCAAATCATTTTCTCATCATCCTCCTACATTCGCGCCAATCATTAAAGCTTCCCTTGTGCACACCCTACCATCTTGCGGGCATAGCGTGCAGTGCCCAGTCCAAGGCCTGAAAGCATTGCTTTTCTGGTACCTCCCTTTCAAATTCATCCAAAAATATATCTACCTCATTTAGTCCATCATAAGTAGGCATAGTTCTTACCTATAATGACACATATCATAGCAATCGGGTCATCATGTTGCAATTCAGCATAGTTACTTCATGCAAACGATTATGCCAGCGTTCTATTTCTTTGTCAGAATCTGAAGTGCAAGAACTCTCGTGATCCCATGTAATCCGTCCATCCGTAGTGGGATTCACCTAGTCTTGGTCTTGTGTTGTTATCTTATAGATGCAGTCCAAATCATCATCATTCTCATAATCGTGGACTAGTTTTGTATAGCGCGATCCTTCAGTAGGATCCAGGGGTATTATTACACGCAATGATTTCTTTTCGAAGATCATATTTTGCTTCTTCAAGTTGATTACCCCGTTCATATCAGTATCCTAGTCAATTCCTAGGAGTGCAGGGTAGGGATTGCTATCATCCACTATCTCTATTACTTCAAAATCTGCCAGCGTACTTGCTCCCTCAATTGCCACAATCACTCCCTCTAGCCGCCCCATGGGGATGATTTTCTACTAATTCTCCATCCATAACTAAATCAAAAACCATTGCATCACAGGTCTCCCCATTCACTCCCATGCCTATTTCGGTAGAACATTCGCATCTGACAACAAATCCAGAATGACTTGATCCATTTCGTATTCTCCAATCTGCTCAGTGAGTCTCTGATCCGGATTTAAACAGGAACGCAATAAAATACAGAGATAACCATATACAAAAAGATGTAGCGGAAATAATACTTCATTTCATTAATGGAAAATACTGAAATATGCTTACAACCGGAAGTAGAAATAAACTAGCTAGGGCGATGGTAGCTTATCTCTGAGAAGAGATGTGTGGCTACATGCCTCTGAACTTTGTTACAATGAGGCTCGAAGGCCTATTTATTGTTGAGAACAATGGAAAAACCCTTCACATTCCAAAACCTAACCCTGGAAGATGAAACGCCAAATTGTGGGCCCCGTTTTTGGGTAAGTTGGTACATCAACTTCCCGGGGTCGCGAACTGGTCGTCTTATCTCCGTTTGACATGCATGATAGCCCGTTGGAAAGATCTCTCCGAGGACTACAACGAAAAAGACAATTTTTAGTCAGAAAAATCACTGGCAGTAGATTTCCCAAAAAACGTCGTTTAGGGCCTCAAAACGGCTCCGGAAGTTTAGGACCCGA
>APFE030983338.1:9525-32025 GCA_000404065.3 Pinus taeda
CTCTACCAGACCTGAGTTGTACATCATTAAGAGGAACAATCATATAGGTAGGAAATTGTTGTCCTTCTATCATGTAAGTATTATGAGGATTTTTATTGTTAGGATTTGGCAATGGCTGAGTGGGTTGTTGATTTGTGTTTTGTTGAAATGGAAGCATGAGTTGAGGATTTGGATTTTGTTGAGAAGGTTGTTGTTGTGGAAATGGAAATGAAAGTTGTGGATTTTGATTTGGAAGTTGGGGAGTTTGTTGATTTTGAAAAGATGGAGGATACTGATAAAATTGAGCAAATCTCCCATAAGGATTTTGCATCCCTTGTGCCCATGATTGATATGGATTTTGAGGTTGGGGCCAAGGTTGTTGCCAAGGATTCCAATTTGGGGGGGTTTGAAAGTTCATAGGGTTGTTAAATCCTTGATTTTGTTGCCCCTGCCAAGGTCTTCTTGAAACAAAACAGAGAGATTCTACTGAATTTGGATCTTCTTGAAAGATAGATTTGAGCCCATGAATTGAAGGACAATCCTTGGTCTCATGATTCTCTGATCAAATCATACATGTTTCTACAACTTTTGCATCCAAGGGGCATTCCTTTAGAGCATGTTTCTTCCTACATTTCGGACAAAAGATGGCTAGAGCGTCAGTTTTTTCTTTCTTCTTGTTTTGAATTTTAAGGGTGTCTAGTTGTTCACTAAGGCTCCCTAAAATATCAGTTTTGAATTCATCAAGCATATTTCCAATCTCTCCCCTACTTGCTGATCCAGTTGCAAATTTGTTTGCTCTGATAAGAGAAGGATCTCTAGGCCCTTTTCCCATTTTAGATTTTCTTCTCGAGAGATGGACACATAGTTCTACTATGTCATGAAGTGGAAGTTGAGAAATGTCTCCCTTCCCCATCATGTTTAAAATATCTATCCATTCATCTCTAATGGATTTCAATAAAAGGGCTTTCAAATTTTCCTCATCTAGGTTGCTCATCTTTGCTCTCTTTAAGTTGTATTGAAATCTTTCAAGTAAATCCTCCAAGTTTTCATCTTCTTTTTGCATCATTTTGAATACCTCATCCTTGTGATTGGTGGGCATGAAATAGTCCAGGTACCTATCCAAAAATGTTTGTTTCATATCATTCCAAGTCCTAATATATTGGGTGACTAATCCCGTGAACCATTTCAAAGCGGCTCCCTTTAATGTTGAAGGACACAATTTGAGTTTTTGAGAGTCTTCCATATAGTCATAGGTTTGGCACACTACTTCAAACTCAAACAGAAATGTTTTAGGATCCTCACTTCACAATCCATAAAATTTGGGGATGATAGATGGTGAGATGTTTTTCATCATTGTGTGAGTTTCCTCATTAACTATAGGGAATCCAAACGAGTTATCTCCTTCCCTATTTCTTCCATTATTACCTCCACCTCCACCATTGTTGCCTCCCTAATTTCCTCCTCCTCTACCTCTACCCCCAAATCCATTTACTACTTCCTCCATCATGATAGTTTCCTCAGAGTCTTCTAGTTCTTCTATAAAGGGTGGATGAGAGAGAGTCTCTTCCTTTTCTTCTTCAAGTGATTCTACCTCTTTGATTACAATATGCTCTCCTTTAGAAGTGAAGAAAGGGTCTTCTCCTAGATGATATTTGGTAGATAGTGTAGGAGAATCCTCTAATTCAGCTGTTGCTCCTTGAATTCCAGGAATCTTAAGGCTAGCAGTAGATGGTGGTGAATCTTGTCTATGCCTTGAAGAAGCTGGAGTTGTGAAAATCGAACTCTTGGCTCTAGCTATAAACCTTCCCCTAGAAACTATTGCTCTATGCATGTAATTTTATTTTTTATTATTTATTTATTTATTTTTTTTTATTTTATTTTATTTTATTTTATTTTTTTTATTTTTTATTTTTTTTAAGTTGGGCTAATAATTCTCTTTACGATCTTCCAGATCACACTAAGTGCAAGAAGAGAGCATACTTAAGAAATTATTGAACCAATAACTCTCTTTTTTGATCCTCCAATTTACACTAGGTGCAAGAGGAGAGCATATTTCAAGAAGTTATCAATTTTTCCCTTCTTTTTATTGTTGTTTTTATTTTTAAGAAATTGGCTACCTAGTTACACTTACCCAGCAATGGCACCAAAATGTTTGGTCAATTTAGTGTGTCCTAAATTTCTACATTAATTGTCAATTCAGGATTTGTAAGCTGACGAAGTGTCGTGCACTATATGTGCAAGATAATCTATTTCTTACTTTTGTCATTTTTTATTTTTATGTTGTTTTGGGGGTTTTTATCTTTGTTTATGGAATTCCTATTCCTAAATTTCTAGAATGCAAGTATGGTTATAAGTTTTAAGGAAATTATGTCCTTTATAGAGGTTCCCAAAACCTAACACTTCAGAAGGTCTAAGAACATACTAGCGAAAAATATCACTTGAATCAAGAATGAAAAGATGCTGCTAATTAAAACAAGTAATGAACTACTGATTATGAAACTATCATCTCTGCTGCTGTCTAAATACAGAAAATTGTTTTAAGCTATTGCACTCAAGGGAATCAAAGATTGCAAAGAAAGTAAAACTGAAATCAAATTACATGATCCATATTTCAATCCCTCGCTAGTTAGTCTCGCTATGGCTTTCGGAGGTAACTGTCAATGAAATGAGCAATCCAATTATCTAATTGCAGAAAAGTAAACTAAAATCAAATCACAACATTCATATTCCAATCCCTCGCCAGTTAGTCTCACTATGGCTTTCAGAGGTAACTGTCAATGAAATGAGCAATCCAATTATCTAATTGCAGAAAACTAAACTAAAATCAAATCACAGGATTCATATTCCAATCCCTCGTCAGTTAGTCTCGCTATGGCTTTCAGAGGTAACTGTCAATGAAATGAGCAAGTTGATTTCTAACTAACTTAACAAAGCAAATGAACAAAACTGAACTCAACAAAACAGAACTAGAATTAAAAGAAACTAAGAAAAGAAAAATTAGCAAAGGATCAATTCCATATCACTAGTTATTATGAAAATTATATGCAAATGACCGGGTTGCCTACTCTATCCTGAAACACACACACTGATCAGCGTTATACAAAGCTTGTAAAATCATGAACAACAGTGAAATGTTAGAAATATATACACAAATGAATAACTACAAAACATATGCAGTGAGAATAAAGAAACGATGCATAAAGACTATACAGCAACAATGGAAATGAAACATCAGTGTGCAGGGGCCCTCTGCACAACCTCGGCCAATAGGCTATCAATCCAAAATCACGTTTATGCAAGCATGTAGAACAGAGTCTTCTTATATATATCTCAAAACACAGTTACAGCAATAAACTAATGTCACGACACGGAGTTCTTAACAACAAACTTACATTCCAAAAGACTAACTATTATGCGTATTAGAACGCGTTATTTATAACAAAGGTTACATAACTGTTTTTCCTAGAAAACTACGTGAACAGAGGACACGTGAAGAACAATGTCCATATATTTAGCAGCATGGTCGCTGAGATTACGCAATCTTATTGAAAGCGGTTGTTGGATCCACATCGTGGCCAGCCTATAGGTGTCAACATGCCTCCAAAGATCTAGAAACAGTCACGGAGGTCTTCACGTGCTTGAAAACAGAGTCCTATTGCCGTAGGACTCTCCTGTTTGACCACCGCTTGACCACAATTGACCACGGCCTTCTTTGATGAATCCAGCTAGACCAATGGGACCTGACCCATGTCCATGTCATTTCCAACTTGCCCATGTGGCTTGCTTTTCCTCGTGACACTTGCAACCTTTATTTTAACAAAAACGGTTGCGGAAAGTGACAAGATTCCTCAGCTTATAAGCAAAAATCTAGTTCAAATAGCAACACAAAGACATAGTCAAGAAACCACTTTAAATGCTCCTTTATGACTAATATGCAATGATATTGATAGCTTAGGAGGTCCAGGTAAATGGAAAGAAGCTAGAAAAATGTGTAGGAAAGATGCAAGTTCAGGGCTCAACACCCACTTCATGGGTTCCAGTCATGTAACCCCGGTCTTTTCATAGTATATATTCATCATATACTTGCTCATTTCCAAATGTGGGAACCTCGCATGGCGCAGAGATGCCTGGAAACATATAAATCTTCAATATCATTCTTTGAACTATTGGAATGGATTGGGGTTTGGATTAAGTCAGATGACTGTTTAAACTCTATTTTCACTCAAAACATGTAGGAACACACTCAGCTTGACAAGGCTTTCAACCACTAATGCTCAATAGTTTATAGATTCAATGAATAGATGGAGAAATACTGGAATGAAGATGAGACACTGAGAGGAGTAGAGTCTCCATAGTCTCCAAAAGTTTAACCCTTGATCCTCTGAACTTTCAATCGTTTATAGGCCTTTTACAATGCTCTTGAATCCTCTGAGGCTCGAGAGGTCTTAATCTATCCTCTCGGTCTTTTTAACGACTTGATGCCATGACTAGACACGCATGAGCTAGGAGGTCTCTTTTTCTAACAACGGAGTAACCACATTCTGGTAATTTTTCCACATTGTCAGGTAGCTCGCTTGTGCCAACAATGCTCTATGACCATTTCTATTGCGCTATTGTTTTTTCCCTTTTTCGGCTTTCTGTCTGCTCGAGTCCCTGAAACAGTTGTTTCCTATTAACACAAAGAAATGCATTCAACTGTGAAAATTCACTAAAAACATTGTTCACCCGGACTTCAAATGTCCTCCAATCTGGTCTATTTTTCTATCGGGTCTGCCATCAATCGCTATCGCAAGTGACTTCAGCCTTGTTTCGAAGGTTTCCTTTCATATTTTGAAATATGTTAAGAACACTAAAAATCCTGAAAATGGCTTTGGCAGATCTAAAATATTATCTATTTTCATTCCTGAACCGCTTCGGGTCTAGGTTTTATTGCATCGACACTCTCTTTATATTTTGTTAAATAACAAAATATGTGAAACTACATTAACAAATGCCTTTCAATGGATCTCAAAGTCTATGCAATAATGCGTATATATCCATCAGGTCCGGCTAATCGTATCACACATATACATGTGTAAAGGCCCCACTACATAATGTTTCTCCGATTGTGATATCACGATATGATTGATCATAATTGCATATCGCGATAACCTCGGGCTATTTGGTGAACACTCTGTTATTGTGTGCCGATTGCGATTTGTTGATCAGATCGAGACCTTTGATTAGCCAAATCTAACAGTTGTTGTGCCAAGTTGTTGTAAGCCTATGCTAAGCCTTACTTCACGTGTCTTCGTATGTTTTTAGCCTCCTGATAGTGTTTTTCCACTTTTTTGAATGTTCCCCTTATGAGACGGTTTTGATCTTTTGAATGATTTTAAGAAGATTTCAAAGACTTAGAGAGTGTTTTGGATCTGTTTGGTTCAACACCTCAGGGCTAGCAGGACCTGATGCAATTATAGATGGCAAAAGCAAAGCAAGAGGAGATTTGGCCATTAGAGCTAAAACATGGGACATTTCCGCTAAAAATAGCAGCACTGCACCTCAGGGGCTAACACTGGCTCCTTCTAGGGATGAAAGCCTCCCTGTGAAATTTCAATAACTGTAGACTACTGCCATTCCAGTAACAACCAAAACAACTTATTACCTAGTGTTCCATTGGGCATGGAGCTTATTTACATAGAAAAAAAAAAAACTTATTCCAATATTAAGGCCTTAAAGCCTCATATGAAGTAAAGTTTCAAAAACCGCCCATTGACTGCGCCATCGAAAACACCTTCCCCCTCCAAATTGTGCAGAATGAAAGTATTGTTCATCTAAAGTTGAGCAATGACAATTGGTCCTATCCATAAGGCATCAAATTTACCATGGTTTCCCTTCTTTTCCTTCAATGCATCCCATTTGAGAACCCAGTCACCAACCCGAAAACTGTCCATTTTTTCCTTCCTATCAAAGGTTTCTTTGATTTTCTTCTGATGAATTTTTGACTTCTCAACCAGTTGTTCTCTGATCTGCTGTAATTCAACCAGGTTACTCATTCTCCTCACTATCTCATTGTATTCATCCTATTCTTCTTGCAAAAATTTGGCCACAGGGAGAATCAATTGGATAGGAAAAACAACATCAATGCCATAAACCAGCTTAAGTGGAGAATTTCCTATGGACTTCTTGTTGGTAACTCTGTCGGCCCATAGTGAAAACTTCAACTTGGAATCCCAACTCTTTTTGTTGTCCTCCAATAGTTTTTTGTTTCCTTTCCAATTAAAGGCAATAAGAGAGGGCTGATAGGACTTAATTTATGCTTAAAAGGGATGGTGTTCTTCTCTAGTGGAGTCTTATGCAAAATGATGTTGGTGTCATAGGTCTTAAGATCACTGTACTCCTAAGAAAAAATATTAGCAAATTGTTTCATCAGGGTGCAATACTCAGAACTTTGGGCAGAAGACAAGTGAGTGGACAGATTTATGTACTTTAGATGGGCTGGACTCCCTACATTATGTCTATGAACAATAGACTCATTTTCTTTTTTGGTAGGCTTGTAAGGTACATAATTATGATCAAACAACTTTTCTAGGGGCACCAATCCTTTGGGTATATGGTTACTAGGTAGCTACAATGTTGTCTTGACCAATCTCGTCCTTTAGCTTGGACTGGTTGCATTCTTCAGTGGTTTCATTTTCTTGGTCAATGTGCATTTCAGAAAATTCATCAATGACCTATAAAAGCCTATTAATTTCATCATCATCTTCAAAAACTTTCCAGTATTTGACATTGTCTGGCAAACATGGTATATATTTTACCTAGACTTCATAAGTCAATTTAGGAGGCCAAGGAGGAATAAACGTGCTAGCAGACACAGCAAGGGAATCAACAAGCTGGTTCTTCATTCTAGGGATGTAAGAAATGTTGAAACTATTAAAAGAATCCTTGAGCTTCCATACCTCATCTCTATATGCTTTCAGTGTTGGATGCTTTGCTTGGAAGGTTTTATTGACTTGCTGAATGATAAGGTTTGCATCTCCAAACACCTTCAGACCTTTGCTGTCCATTTCTTTAGTAGTGTTTAAGCCCAATATCAAGGCTTCGTACTCTGCTATGTTATTTGTGACCTGAAAAGTTAATTTGAAAGATAAATGAATGCATTCCTGTGTGGGGGACACAAGGACTAAACTTACCCCTGTAGCTTCCTTAGAGCAAGCTCCATCAAAGAACACGTCCCAAATTTGTGGGGCTTCTTCTTCTATAATCTGGAAAACTAGTTTCTTAAGCTACGTGGAGGCAAACTAGGATTCTTCAATCTGAAGAATACAGGCTCAAAAATCAGTGTCGCCAACATAGATGGGATGATTAGTGGGATTCCTTTCATCACTGATGATATAATCCAACTGAGCTTCTCTGTATAATATTCTACTCTCACCTCCAAAAACTGGGACAGTAGCATAGGATAGATCATTTTGCAATGTTACACCTAATATCTTGATCCAACCTCTGGAGAGAAACATGCCAAACTTGGGGGTACATCTGCTACCACAATATCCATCATCATGTTCTTCATGAGTAGTTGAGACAAGGTGATGGCTAGGTCTTTGATTAGTCCCAAACATTTCACTTTTCTAGAGTCAAAAGAAAATAGGTCATGATAGGACTTGGTAATGTCAAGACCCAACTCATCCATGACAGCCTTGGGCATTAGATTATGGCTAGCTCCTGTTTCTAGAAGGCAGTTGTGAAGGATTTTGTCAAGAATAGTCAAAGAGACATAGAATGATGGGGAGATGTCATCACTATTTTCAATCATTGGGCTGAGAACAACAATTGGTTTGTCATCGTGCAGATTTACATAATCAGTGGAGGCTTGGATGGCTTTAGGCTCAAGGGACTTGAGGATTGATTTCTTGAAGGACTCATTTTTCACTAGTTCCATCAAAGGTATGGGTATGCTTAGCTTTTGAATTCATGATTTAAAACTCAAAGGAGAAGGAGACTTGTCAAGGCCTCTTACCTCGTGAGCTAGAGCTTTGAGGGTGATGGGATCAATTGCCGAACGTTTTTTCTTTTTAGATTGTTGTACTGTAGGGACAACATCTCTTTGAACAGGAGTTTCCTTGTCATTATTCATCTTTGACCTCAGATCATATCTGTGCCAATATCCAGTTTGCAAAACAACTTCACCATCCCATTCTTGGTTGATCTAGTCATTGAATAATGACTTTTCATAGGTAGCTGAGGTAAAAAGGAGGCACTGCCTTTGCCTTCCAGACAACGGATCTCATCATCTTCTTCAAATTGTTCTTCTTCCATGACTACATTCTGGAAAGGGGTCTTCACCCTTTTGTCTTCATTTTCATCTTTTCTTATTTGCAAAATTTGCAACTTCTCATTAGCTCTTCTATATGGATTTGGATTTCTAGGGGCAGAGGTATTAGGAACACTTCCTTTCCCAGGGTGTTGCTCAACCTTTAATTTGGATATTTCAGAGCCTAATGACTCTATCATCTTGGTCATTTTATCTATCTTGGGATCTGAATATGATGAAGAATTTCCCCTCTATCTCCTTCTATCAATATTTCCCTTGAGCTTCTCTGTAGCCATGATGTTTGATTCTACTTCCAAGGTTGCATCGCGCATATTAGCCAAGGTAGCACATCGTCCCTCCCTCAACAGTAGATAGAAGTCAGAATTAGAGGCGCTAGCATAGGTGAGTTTAGCAGAAGTATTGGTGGGTTTTACTTCAACTAGTATCTTGTTGTACATATGGTTAAACCTTTTATTAAAATTAGACAACAACTCACCATTTTCCTTTTTTAAGTTCCCAAACTCGGTGTGGTAGTAGAGTAGATCCTTCGTATCCCCCCAATGCTTTAGGAATGCATCAACTAAAGCCTCAATATCTACTATAGAACTTGGGGTCAGTTCTCTAAACCATTTTCTAGCCTCTCCATCTATACTTTAGACAAAGACTCTCATCCATACATCATCTTCAGTAATGTCCAGGTTATCAACATAGCTATAGAATGATTCAAGATGTTCCTCAGCTGAAACACCTTCATTCCCAGTGAACTTAGGCCTATACTTCTGATATTCTCCAGTAGGTAGGGAATTCAAAGGAGTGTGCAGTACTAGAGGTCCATACCTAGCAGCTATGATTCTTTCCATTTTGGTAGGTGCTTGTGGACCTGCCATAGCTATGGTGGCTATGAGGGGATTGGAAGTTTGAATGACAGAGGGTTGATGAGTGACTGATAGGACTAAAGGAACATGATGGATAGGAGGAGAGGCTTCCTTTGGTCTTAGAATGGAAGGAGAAACTAAATAATAAGGAGCTCAACTAAATAATAAGGAGCTCTATGAATCTCTAAGATTTTTTCTTCACTGCTAGTATTAGATGCTATACTCTCAAAATGTATTTGTTCTATTACATGATTTTCTTGAAGAGATATAGAATATTGTTTAGAGCTACCTGAACCTGATGCTTCTTTCTACAATACCTTTCTTTAATTGATGATTTTTTCACAGGGCCAGATAGTAGGTAAGCTTGTGGCTTCTGAGGATTTCTCTAAGTATGCCTCACAAACTAAGCCAGAACTATGAAGTGGAGTCACCAAGGGGTTCGTCCTCGAGTAGAGTCACCAAATAGATGATTACAACCGAGAAAGTGTCCAAAACTTGTCTATCATCAAAGCTGGATATGTGTCATCCCCCAGGGAAGCTGATCTTCAGTCTCCTCAACTCGGCAGCGGCGCCAATTATGTTAGCACTCCAGGAACCTCTCCTAGGTTGTAGCTCGGAGATGCCTGGAAACATATAAATATTCAATATCGTTCTCTAAACTATGAGAATGGATTGGGGTTTGGATCAAGTCAGATGACTGTTTAAACTCTATTTTCACTCAAAACATGCATGAACACACTTAGCTTGACAAGGCTTTCAACCACTAATGCTCAATAGTTTTTAGATTCAATGAATAGATGGAGAAACCTAACTGTACCAATGGATACATACATAAAAACATATGAATGGCCAGCTACATAAAGTAAATGAAGCTTACAAATCTAATTTATCAACGTAGAGATAAGATGACAGTTATCTGGCATTCGACAGAGAAGAAAAAATGAATAACCCATTCAAGTGTAAGCTTAGAACAGAGGAAAAGTTGGTGATTGAACATATAACAGCAAAAGAAGCTTGTATTAGTGGAAGGAAGATGAGACGTTGAGAGGAGCAGAGTCTCCACAGCCTCCAAAAGTTGAACCCTTGATCCTCTGAACTTTCAACCTTTTGTAGGCCTTTTACAATGCACTCGAACCCTCTAAGGCTTGAGAGCTCTTAATCTATCCTCTCTGTCTTTTTAACGACTTGATTCCATGACTAGACATGCATGAGCTCAGAGGTCTCTTTTTCTAACAACAGAGTAACCACTTTCTGGTAATTTTGTTGTGTTGTTAGGTATCTCGCTCATGCCAGTGATGCTCCATGACGATTTCTGTTGGTTCAGCTGTGTTGCACTGTTTGTTTTTACCATTTTTGGCTTTCTATCTGCTCAAATCCTTGAAACAATTGCTTTCTATTAACACATAGAAATGCATTCATTTGTCAAAATCTGGCAAATGCATTGTTCACCTGGACTTCAAATGTCCTCCAATCTAGTCTATTTTTCTATCGGGTCTGCCCTCAATCGCTATCGCAAGTTGCTTCAACCTTGTTTCCAAGGTTTCCTTTCATATTTTGAAATACGTTAAGAACACTAAAAATCCTGAAAAATGGCTTTGGCGGATCTAAAATATTATAAATTTTCATTCCCGAACCCCTTCGGGTCTAGGTTTTATCGCATCGACGTTGTCTCTTTATATTTTGTTAAATAACAAAATATGTGAAAATACATTAACAAATGTCTTTCGGTGGATCTCAAAATCTATGCAATAATACTTATATAGCCATTGGGTCCATCTAATCGCATCGCACATATACATGTCTAAAGGCCCCACTCCATAATGTTTCTCTGATTGCGATATCGCGATGCAATTGATCGCAACCGCATATCGCGATAACCCCAGGTCGTTTGGTGAATGCTTTGTTGTTGTGTGCCAATTGCGATTCATCGATCAGATCTAGACCATTGATCGGCCATATCTGACGGCTGCTATGCCGGTTTGCTGTAACCCTCCTCTAAGCCTTATTTCACTTGTTTCCTTGTGTTTTTAACCTCCTGATAGTGTTTTTCCACCTGTTTGAAGGTTACCCTTATGCGACAGTTTTGATCTTTTGAATGATTTTAAGAAGATTTTGAAGAATTAGAGAGTGTTTTGGATCTATTTGGTTCAGCACCTATGGGTTAGCAGGACCCGATGCGATTATAGATGCGAGAGTAATATTTTTTAAGTCCATCTTATGGCCAAAGTGGAGAAAGAGGAGGTGTGGCCGTCGGAGCTAAAACATGGTACATTTCCACTAAAAATAGTAGCATTGCACCTCAGGGGCTAACAGTAACTTTGGATTTTCCTTTCCGCGGATACTCGGGGAGCTGTGAGATAGGATCGACATCTTCAACATCCAATTCCTCTACACCTTAGTATTCCTCCTCCTCCAAATTAACCAATTTCTCGATTGTTTATATTTTTTCTCTTTCTATTGCACCTATGGGTTCTTCCTCAGTGAATGTCGCACCGAAATCGAATTATTCTAATTCTCCTTTGTGGTTGATTGCTTCAGCCTCAGCGACATTGGTGCGGTAGGCACAGGGGTTGTAGCTTATGTACTTGAACTATTAGGGCCTGACGCATCCGAAAAAAAAGCTTCGGAACTGACAGCATCTTGTTACACAACATTTTGTCATTGTCCCTGTACTCCTCATCACAATCCTAGAGGACATCTATAGTATACTCGACATACTTCCCTATCATGAAGAAACTTCCATTGCGCCCCTCTCCATGAGCAGAACAATTCCTTTTTGCATTATTTCCAGAAAAAAATCTATTTACCCTAGTATACAGGACTAGTGCTAATGACCTGTGTTCTCCTAACGCTAATATCCAGGGGGTACAACTATCCCTAGGACCGATCAGATCAACTGAGCCCTTTCTCAGTCGCGCCGATCCTCTTTTGGAATTTTTTTTGAAATATGGAGCTGAAGCTTCTAGCTCTCAAAGCTTCATAATGGAAGTTTGGTAGATGGTTAGGGCAGATGGAGTCGAGGAGGTTAGTTTGGGCTCCTTTCCCCTATTAGGATGGAGCTAATCTAGGAGATAAGGCCTTCTCCCATGAGAAGAGGAACCATCTCCCATCCATCCAAGCTATAAAAACCTCTCTTTTTCCCAAGCAAAAGGTAGTTTTAATTTGGAGTTAGAATAATCAGCAAGACATCTATAGTCTGAAGTTTTCTAGTGTATGTTTGAGGCAGAATAGTGTGATTAGGTGTGATTTGAGACTAGAGGGAAAGAGGCCTCAAAACCTCTATTGTTGGGGTTGTCCTTGAAGTGCTAGAAGAAGTGTGGGAACTTGGATACGTCAGAGGAGACCAACAACGTCTAGGCATCAGTTGTAATCTATTTTTGATTTATATAAATGAAACTATCGATTGATTTCCTACATGAAGTGTCACTTTATATCTTTATGGTTTAAAGTTCCTTGACCTGTTAAGTAGGACGAATACAATATTGTATGCTATTACATTTGTTGTTTGATGTTGTTTTCTTATTTCAAGTGTGCGAAAGAAGGAAATCAAAGATAGTTGGAATGAAGAAGTAGGATCATCACCAAGTGGAATAGCATTCTAAGAGGTAGGCCCTCTCAATTGGTTCTAGCTTAACGAAATCTTCCATAGATTGTTTGTTTGTGACTAGACCCGCTCTCTCAAGCTAGAGGAATTGTTTATGTCCACACTTAGAATCTACCTGCATCACAAATTGGTGACTCCACTCGAGAACCAATCCTTCTATTTGATTGATTGTAATTTCATGGTTTTGTGTGAACTTTTCTAGTATCACCATTTCCCTCCAATGTTCAATGCTTTGCCCGGTTTACTACTCTGAGCCTGAAATTTACAGTGGCAAGTCTGGTCTTAGCCAATGATTTGTTTTTCCCTTGACTCCTGGGTCAGCGCATTTATTTTTCTGACACATGCATCGATCAACACAAGTGTCTCAAAAACAGTCAAGCTGACCCCCTTTTGGCGCGTGTTTTCCGTTAAGCAGTCGTGTCGATTCCTGTAGGTGAAGATTAGGGTATACCCTAGATGATATCTAGTGTGTCTTGCCCTCTTAATTTTTGCCTCTTAGCTCATTTTGCCTATGCTCTCCTTGACTGGAAAGCTTCATTAGCTTGGTTTGTGTGCTTGTTTAGTTTAGCCCACCCTCTGATGTGTTAAGTCTAGCTCTGTGTGAAGTTCTTTTTTAGTTTTTCTTTGAATCCTTCTATCAATGCTACTTGTAGCCTGGACAATCACGCTGATCAGCCCATACATGCTAGTTGTAGTCTGACCAGTCGTACTAGTCATGCCGATTAGTGCTAGTTGTCAATTAGGCAATAGTTCTAGTCTTTGAGTTAAGAAAATATCAGAATTTCTCCCATTCTAGTGCCAGTGTGTCTTGACCCTCAGACTCTCTTCTTCCACCCAAAAGTGACTAGAATGCTTTGTTTTCTAGTTTTTTATTGATTGATTGGTTTGAAGTTTCATTGCTTGACTTTTTGAGTTTTTGGATGGTACCCTAGGGCATCTAAGTCAATTACCATTCATTTGTTTGTTTACTCATTATGTCAAGTTTCTGATTTGCTGCTTCATTTAATCCATCTTTCAGTTGCAACATCTTCATTGCTTCATTTTCAATCGAATGAGTGAAAGACTCTCGTTTGTTCATTTATTTCAAGTGTCTCTTTTCTAGTTCTGATCATAGATTACATTGCTTGGTTTGTCGATTGAAGAATTTATATTTTTGGTTTGTTCGATTAGGGAAAAAGTTTCTTTTACTTTCATTTATCATGCTTTGGATTTGATCGATGCTTGTTTGCTCGAAATTGTGAAAATTTTCATTAAAGTGCTTTATGTGAAAGGTTCATTTTTGCATTTTATTAAAAGAAGAACATCATTCTAGTTTACTTAAGCGGAAATATTGCATTAGTAGCATTATTGAGAAGCTATAATTGCATCATCATAGGCATGGAAATGAAATGGAACTTATTTTTTTGTCAAGGGAAGATTAAGTTCACTTAGGACATATATTAGTGAAATATTTCATTTGTTGATTGTTGCATTGATTTTGTGTTCTGTATCTCTCAATTAGTGTTAACTTTCATCGAAGACAAAGATCTCTTTTCTCATATATTTGCATGTAAGAGTTTTGTCAGATGACAACGATCGTCCATTGTAATTGAAACCTAATTCAATATCAACCTTTAAAATTTATCAAATTAACCTAAGGAAGCATTGAAACTTAACGCTTACATTTAGAGGTCTAGGCTAGAGATGTGTTCTAGCGTCTTAAAACCTAGCACCTGTCGCTTGCTCCAGCACTAGACAACAATAGTATGGGCTTGTGCTCCCTGTACCATCATGTATATAAAGGGAGACCTCACTAGGTTGCAATCATTTATCTATAGGAAGCCAAGTCTGCTGCCTTGTAAATGTGATACACCAAACACATCATTCGAGGATATTTCATGCCTGTACTTCTCGGTTCATCGAGACGTATTCTGTAGTTCACGATTATCTGGTAATCCTTTTGCCTAGATTATCTTGAGCAGTCATTTTGGTCTTTTTGACTCTTTAAATTTAAAATATCATCGAGCACTTGTATTTTCGAGCTCATTAACTTTGAAAGTGACTAGAGTTACCTTTCATCCTTTTATCAACTCTTAAAACATGAAAAGGTAAAGTTTTGTTTCAGTGTTTAAAAAATTAACTCCCCATGAAATATTCTTGGTAAAAGCTATCTTCCTTACTAATTCTTTAGGGTCACTTACATTGGAAAATTTTCCAGAGTCCACCCGTCAAGGATCCCCCTCGAATGGGAATCTTGATCCTTTTCCTTCTTTTGGAAATGTTGGTGCTCCTTATATGGTGGTGTTGTCTCTTCCTGGTTTAACCATTGGTTTACCTATCTGGTTATTTTCAACCTCGGTGGTCCCAAGTGTCCCAACTTATATCCAACAATCTCCTTCATTTGAATCAAATCACGTTGATTCTAAAGTTGAGCTCTTAGCTTCTTCCCCTATTTCTTCACCTTCCTCTTCTACATCGCCTGGTGAAAGTTTCAAATCTAGTAACTAGGAGGTTTATAAGAATAAGAAGAAGACTAAGAAGAAGAAGTTAGATAAGCGAGAAGCCAACCTTGCAATGATTTCTCTAAACGCATCTCTTGTCAACAAACATTTTGATCCTCCAAGGAAGGTTAGATTCCCTTGCAAGCTGTGTAAGGGTGAGCATCTCCTTTGAGACTCTCCTGGTGTCCGCAGAGTCTTAGAGGCATTATCTTAAGACCTGAATCAACCATCCCCTTCAACCTCTGGAGATCATGTCAATGCTACACCTTGAGCTAATGATGGTAAGAAGAAAGGGAATATTAGATTCCCATGTAGGTTATGTGAAGGAGAGCATCTTCTTCACCTTTGTCATCTTATGGATAAAGCTTCCAAAGTTTTGGAAAACCTTGCAGCTCCCCAACCCTAACTTCCGGTTGGTTATCAGAAGCTTTCTTCTGACCCTCTCCTAGTTGGTGAAGAGATTGAAATGGATTCATCTCTTGTCCATAATGCTCTTCCTGAGTGAGACTCTCTTATGTCTATTCTCGACCAACCATTGGTCAAAAAGAGTGTCAACTTGGTCCTACTACCAGTTGATCACTCTGTTCCAAAAGAGAGTGGTGATCATACTTCTCATGTTCTTCTCATCCCATCAAATTCTCATGAATCAACGAGTGAGACTCCCATCCTAGTTGTTCGAGAGAGTCCTTCTCCTATTCCTGCAAAGCATGGGGGAAATCATATGATACCCACACCAACTAGTTTTGTCATCTCTTTTGATTGGAGTCAATTGACTACTTTCCACCTTCCATCTTATGTGCCTTTCCAGATCACAGTACAAGCCTATAATATGGTAGTACATGGCACTGTATTAGACAAAGGCACGCCTGTTAGCATCATGTATTCTACTACTTGGCAAGCTTTGGGTTCCCCAAAGCTTGTGCTTGTCACCCAAAATTTGTTGGCTTTCAACGGAGGAGCTAGTCAGGCCTTAGGGATACTTCTGAAGAACCATATTACTTTGGGAGGAAAGAATGTCTATACAAATGTCATGCTAGTCAAAGGTCCGTTAGATTTCAATATTCTCATTCGACGTGACTATTTTATGTCACAGGAGATCTTGTTTCTTCACTTTTCCATGTAGTTTGTTTTCTGCACGAAGGGAGAATTATGACTATTGATCAACTGTCATTTATTGGTCACTAGGTGCCTCCTTTGCAACCATCATCCCCTATCGGATATTGTTTGTAAGTAGTACCTTCCCCACCATAGGTCAGTTATGTGGCTACCTGTTCCATCTCCACATTTTTTGATGATCACACAGATGGTATAGTACATTATGTATTGGGGGCATTGTAACCTGATCTGTCTATGGTACTAATTGACATGTATTCCTCCTAGAGTGTGGTTCTTCCATCTAGTGAACACCTCTTGGGAGCCATGTTCTCGTATGGTTCAGGAATAGATGTGTTGAGCATAGTTCCTTGTCTTCTGTCAAGCTCGTTAAAAAATGAAACAAGGGTCATGAGCATAGTTCTTTTTCTTATGTCAAGCTTGTTAAAAAATGAAACAAGGGTCTCGAGGATAGTTCTTTTACTGTGTCAACCTCATTAAACAAATGAAGCAACTCCCTTTTCCAAATCGTGTCTTTGATTAAGATCTCATAAAATCTCAGTCGATTCTTTCCAAGATCTCGAAAGTGGACCTTCATTCCATCCACCTAGTTGACTGTAATGAAGCTTGAGGGGAATGTACCTCGATTGAGTTATTATGTCGGGGGCATGCAAACACATCTGAAGCATAGTTTTTCATCTCAAGCTTGTGTAAACATGAAACTAAATCCAAGCAAAGTTGTCCATGGTTCAAGCTTTTGTAAAAATTAATCCATGCCCCATTTACTTCTCCTAATTTCTGTTTTAATCAGTTGATTTCTACTAGATGAGCCTTGGTTGTTTCATTCCATCGCGACCATCTCTTTGGATGATCATATGCTTTCATTTGGTTGTTTTTCCTTTCCTGAGGAACCACAATAATGGGTGGTTTTATTAGTCATCCTGTTGACCATTAGATGTTTTGAGAAGTTCCACCATTTTTGGAACCAGTTGCTACCCTTTATACCACTCGTTCCTCTAGGATGAGTCATGTTTAAGCTCTTTTCTCGACTCGTAAAAAACTCAAATGAAAACCCTTTTCTCTTCCATCCAGTTTGGGCTCCTTTCCCCTATTAGGATGGAACTAATCCAAGAGATAAGGCCTTCTCCCATGAGAAGAGGAACCATATCCCATCTATCCAAGCTATAAAAACCTCTCTTTTTCGCAAGCAAAATATAGTTTTAGTTGGAGTTTTGGAGCAAGTTTGAATAACCAGCAAGTCATCTATAGCTTGTAGCATTCTAGTGTGTGTTTGAGGGAGAATAGTGTGATTTTCATTAGGTTTGAGACTAGAGGGAAAGAGGCCTTAAGACTTCCTTTGTTGGGGTAGTACCCTCCCTGCCATAGGTCAATTATGTGGCTACCTGTTCCGTCTCCACATATTCTAATGATCACATAGATGGTATAGTAAATTTTGTACTAGAGGAATTGGAACCTGATTTGTCTATGGTACCAACTGACATGTATTCCTCCTAAAGCGTGGTTCTTCTGTCTAGTGAAGACCTCTTAGGAGCCATGTTCTCATATGGTTCATGAATAGATGTGGTGAGCATAGTTCCTTATCTTGCATCAAGCTCACTAAAAATGAAACAAGGGTCATGAGCATAGTTGTTTGTCTTGTTTCAAGTTCATTAAAAAATGAAACAAGCTTCTTGAGGATAGTTCTTTTACTATGTCAACCTCATTAAAAAGATGAAGCAACTCCCTTTTTCCAAATCGAGGCTTTGATTAAGATCTCATAAAATCCTAGTCAATTCTTTCCAAGATCTCGAAAGTGAACCTTTATTCCATCCACCTAGTTGACTGAAATGAAGCTTGGGGGGCATGTACATCAATTGAGTCATTATGCTGGGGGCATGCAAACTTATCTCAAGCATAGCTTTCCATTTCAAGCTTATGTAAGCATGAAACTAAATCCAAGCATAGTTCTCCATGGTTCAAGATTTTGTAAAAATGAACCCATGCCCGATTTACATCTCGTGATTGTCGTTTTAATCAGCTGATTTCTACTAGATGAACCTCGGTTGTTTCATTCCATCGCCACCATCTCTTTGGCCGATCATATTATTTCACTTGGTTGTTTTTACTTTCTCGAGGAACTGCAACAATGAGTGGTTTTATTAGCTAGCATGTTGACCATTACATGTTTTGAGCAGTTCCACCATTTCTGGAACCAATTGCTACCCTTTATACCACTTGTTCCTCTAGGATGAGTCATTTTTAATCTCTTTTCTCGACTCGTAAAAGACTCAAATGAAAATGCCGTCGAGTATTTTTCCCTTTTTGACTTGTTAAAGAGAATAAAAATGGGGGGTGTGATTTCAGCTCTTTTCTGACTTTTTAAACACCAAAATATTGCCGAGCTCTTGTCCTTTCAAGATCACTTCAAATTGAAAGTGATAGAGCCACCTTTGCTTCTTTCTTGACTCTTAAAACATGAAAGAGCACTAGTTTGTTTATGCGTCTTAAATTTTTTGTTCCCATGATCTCATACCATCCATGTTAGTCTTTTCTAGACCAAATCGTGAGTATTCCTTTTAAAGTACATTTAATGCCTTGGAATTTATATCTCTGTTCCTGTTATTTGAGGTGAAGCCATCATGGCTAAACCATCTGGTGCACTGATTTCCTCTTCCTCTCCTCTTTCTGAACGATTGTCTGAGGAGCCATTCCTTGAATTACTGTAGTCCCTTGAGAACCAAGGTGTTGAACTTGGAATTGTTCTGAGCATTCAACCTTTTTCATCTTGACCTCCACCTCCCTTAGATATTGGGTCACTTTCTAATATTGGCCCAAAATCTTCGGATAACCCTATCCAGACTCTTGAGAGTTATCCGACTCCTGACAATTAGATTAGACTAGTTTTTTATCCTTCGAATCCTTTGTTTGACCCTATTGTGATATCACCACAGTGTCCATACAGTCCATACGATTAGCTGGATATTCCTTTGGAATTATCCCCTCGAACATCTTTGGTCATTTGTCATCACTTGATTCCACCCATGGAACCTGAAGGTGAATTTCCATCCTCCCCTCTGGGTCACTCGGAGGTTTTCACTCCACACACTATCGAAGAGGAAGAAGACAAGTTTCCTCCTGAAGGTTTCCCCTAAACGGGAAGCATTCCCATTAGTGTTTATTAGAACTTACCTCATACTTATGTGACTTTAGTGCAGTTGGTCTCAGGTACACCTAGTGCCTCTTCACTTTCTCATAATCTTGTTTGGGCGTCTGGCACGATGCCTACAACGAGTCTATTCATTCAGAATCCGAACCCCCATTAGACGCTGAATTTTGTAGTTACTTTAGTCCCGGTGCTACCCACCATTCCGAACCCTCTTGCCTCATCAGTCCAAGTCACCCGTCCAATGCAACCGATGGTGTCGAGTTCTACCTCTGTCAGTTGTTCGATCCCTCTAGTAAGTGCACAAGTTGTGCCACCACCTGGGGGGGAGAATCCGAATGTCTCTATAGTGTCAAGCACAAATAATGTGAGTAGATCACATGCTCACACTTTTGGGGTGAACCAAACTTCTTCTAGTGTTATTCAAAACATTGTTGGTCCTATTGGATCAAGCAATGTATAGTACCAACAGGTCCAAAATCCTGTTGGTCCGTCTTGCTTAAGCAATTTCCAGTATCAGCAGCCTTATGAGGCTCAGGTTCAATACCAAACTCCTTATGTTCCATATGGTTCCCAAGGAATGGTGAATCCACCTCATGTCCTTAAGCTTGGACAGTACGTTCAGCCTGGTCTGACCATCATTCCCGGTGGCTATGGCCAAATATAGTTTAAAAATTTTGAAGGTTTCAATACAATAATTATCAAAATACCCTTGCAGCAGCAAGGACAACCTCTACAGCAATAAGGGAAACCTTCGTTGCAGCAAGGGCCATCCATGCAACAACAGGGTCCAATGATGCAGTAGCAGGGACCACTGCAATAGTCGCAGGGGCAACCCTTGTAGCAAACGATGCAGTTGCGAATGCAGTATGTTCAACAAACCTCCCAACCAATGTCTTCATAAGGCCAACCTCTGTAGCTGTAACGACAACTTTTGTAGCCTCAATCTTAGCCCTCGCAGCATCAAGGCCAACCCCGGAAGCAACAACCCTTATATACATATCAACAAGGCCAACCTTTGCAAAGACAAGGTCAGGGTCAAGTCCTAGAATAGCTGGCCCCAAATCCTCATGTCCAAGGGCAACAGGCTCAAAATCCTCTTCTCAAGGACAACATGTCCAAAATCCTTACGTCTAGGGCCAACAAGTTCAAAACCCATATGTCCATGGACAGCAGGTGCAAAACCCATATGTCCAAGGTCAATAAGCTCAATAGACTTTTAATCTGTATGTTTCTTATCAACAACCTATGGCTAGATAATTTCAAGGCTTTCAAGGTCAGCATCCACCCTACGAGCAAGGTAACCTATAGTGGGGGCAAAATCAAATGCCGTATGGACAAAACCCCCAACTATGGGGATAGAATCCTTACTAGCAGGGATGGGCCACTCAGGTTGGACTTGCTTATCGACCTCCAATTCCTTTCAATACTCAATTTCCATTCTTGGATACACTAGAGTTGCTAGATGTGTCTCGACTCACAAATGATCCAATTCTTCTTCTGCCCTACTGGCCTCTGGTCCCATCTAAGATCTCGAGCGATTATCTAAAGTTAGATGGGAAAGTAAAAGAAGATCCTTAAGCCCATGTGATGACATATCACCTCTGGTGCTCTTTGAATTATTACGTTGACGATTCTATTCATCTCTATCTTTTCCAATGAACCCTCACGGGTGTAGCAGCCAAGTGGTACATCAAGCTCCCTCGAAGTACTTATTATGACTTCAACTCTTTAGCCATGGCTTTCCTCACGCATTTCCAATTTTCGGTTCACTATGTAATTGACACCTATTTTCTTACATCGCTCAAGAAAAATACTATGGCCCACATCTCTGATCACATCCATGAATGGAGACATAGGCATCACCTGATCAAATTTGATATTGTTGACCAGTTACTAATCGAATGGTTCACCAAATCATTTGTTGCTCCAATTGCTCGTGATATCACTATGGGTGGGTGCATCATAGAGGAGCAAGCCATTTCTCATGCCTAGTACTTACATCTCGTTTACTCTCAGTCTGGCACTTTATATGAGTTATTACCTGATGCTCTGAGGCCATCATCTAATCCAGCGGCATCGAAGTCACAAGCTACACCTCCTGTTGATGGAGTAATTGGTTTAGTGTCCCAGGCCCCTACAAAATATTCTTCCAAAGAGAATTTGGCCTCGAACACTGCTTCCAATAGTCCCTCTTAGAATCCACCTGGCCCTAGTAAAACCTCACAGGTCCACACTATTCATTCTACCAAAACAAAAAAATCCTCAAAAGGTAAGAAGAAATGCAAAGGAAAAGATAAAGTCGATGCCCCAAAATATGGTCCTCCTAGGTCGTCTGCTGGTGATGCTTCCCAACAAAATCCTCAGTATCTGTGCCTCATTTGTGAAGAGGAACACTATACTAAGGATTGTCCCAGATGATCCAAAGTTAGTCGTTTGCTCAGAGGGACCCCAGCTGTCCTAAAAGAGCCTTTTCCATCCCAGCAAACCCAAATGGTAGACCAGCCTCAATCATCTTCTTCCTCAGGTTCACAAGTGTTAATGATGAGTATGCCCATTAATGTGGCTACTAGATCACACTCCTACCCTGACAGTAGGGAAAGAAAAATAAGCTACCCCTTCTTCTTTTGCCCCATCAAGTTCTTGTCCTCTTCATATAGAGTGACCTAACCCTGATTCCGCTATTCAACCACCTTCTTGAGGTGTGATGCGAAAGTCCTCATACAATCCCAATGCTCGCACTGCTCAACACTATAATATTGTTGAGGATTTGGCTCGGGCACCATTAGCTATGTCTCCCCTCGAGGTACTTCAAAGTTGTTTGTCTCAATGGAGATCATTATTGTTGGCTTTTCGGGGTATTGATCCTACTGATTCAAGTCTTATATGTTTTGATCTAGAAAGCCACATTCCGCGTCTTCCTCATCAGATGACCTTTCTCATTCAGGTCATCATCAATGAGAAAACCATTCACAGAATTGTCATTGATGAAGGTGCTTCCACTTGCATCATGT
>APFE030983338.1:34525-66027 GCA_000404065.3 Pinus taeda
GCAAAACTGCTTCAAGTTTCTCGCCTTAGCTTTTGATAGTTGGCACTTCATGTTGATTTTCATATATTTCACCTAGTTAAAAATAGTGGGCGTTGTGCACTCGATAGCATACAGGAACTTCGACTTGTTAGTCTCATGTGGCAGTTGGGACCCAACCACTCTGTTGATGGTCAATAGTAACACTCTCAACGCAAGATCCCGCACAACCGCAATCTCAATCTTGCCATTCTTGGATTTGAGAGATTTTTGGCAATGTTTGACAAGTAACATGGACATGCTTGCCCCAATTGGCCTCGACCTATATAGGTTGACTGGTTCCCCTCTCTAGGATAGTCTAGTGATGAAATACATATCTAAAGTCTCCAACTAAAGCTCTTGGTCACTGATGATAAAAATTTCTAGATTTATGTCCTAGAGACTAATCAGGTACCGTAGCAGCTCGGGTTGAGCCCACATCACTAGTGTGAGAAAGAAATTGAGGAGCCCATAGTTCCTCAAAGCCTCCAAACAATTTGGATCAACTATTGCTTGAGTATCGATATCCTCATGCTCTCATTCTTTCCAATCCACCATTTTCAACGATTTTTTTCCTACAAAAACCATTTAATCAAGTTAATGATCATCTTTTGACAGAGAAGTTCGGATTCAAGTGGTCAAATTGAGAAAAAAACATGTTTTTTTCTCACGGTGCCAGTGCGATTGTTTTAAAAACAGTGGCGCTAACAGTGTGATTGGCGGTTTCCTTAACCCCCAGTCAGTGTACATCTTTGCCCAGAAGTCGCGTTGACCGAGGGTGAAATTTTTTGCCAAATCCTTCCCATGAAATCCAAAAAATGGATAAAAATAGGTAAAAACAATATGAAAATGGAGCTTAAGGTCTTGGCTCTCACCTGTAGCTGATGGCTTAGCAAATGACCTCCCAGATCTCCTACAATTTGCTCTAGAAAAATTAGGGAACAAAAGGGTAAAAAGCTCTTCACAGAAAGGTAAAATGGTAAATGGTAAAAAAAAATTACTTTTTACCCTTTTTATTCATTTTTATGAAAATATTAAGGTTTTTAAAGTGTTTTTTACCTATTTTTCCCTAGAATTGAATAATGCATTTACCTTTCTTGTGTAGTGATAGGTAACAGATTGTTGACGATGATACTCAAGTCCCATTTAAGCTCTTTTCTTGGTTCGTAAAACTAAAACGAAAAATCACGAAGTATTTTTCCCTTTTGACTCATTAAATAAAATAAAAATGGGGGGTCTACTTTCATCTCTTTTCATACTCTTTAAACACGAAAAGATGGCCGAGCTCTTGTCGTTTTGAACTCATAAAAGGTTGTGAAATATTGTGTAACCAGTATACATTTACCCCTTTTCCGAGCTAGGATAAACTATTTACAAAAAAGGTACTCCTTGACTAAAATGGTCAAGCAGCTCTCTCAAATATCATTTCTACCTTTTTGCGCTTGAGAGACACAAATGTACAAAAAGGGACCATGTGGAGTTTTCTTTTCCATGTCTTTTTCAAACTCTCTAAACATGAAAAGGATACCGAGTTACACCTTTGTTAGACTCGTTAAAGCATTAAATGACATCAGATTCATCACCATGATGAACATGAGCTTCTCCTTCCTAGGGCTCATTAAACTTAGTAGGTCAGATTCATCTAAATGATGAACTTACAATGCAAGCATTGCTATCCCCTTCAATCTTGCAATAAAAAATAATTGGGGTACCTGCCATAAATGGTGGGGGGAAATTTGGAAATTCTATTAGTAGTGTCGGTAGCTCACTCTTGAACATGACGCTATTTGTTTCATGTCGAGTCGGGGTATCCTCCTTTCATCATTTACCTTCTTGGTTGGGCCATTCATTTTTTCCTTCCATGTGATCTCTGCCACGTCATCATGACCACTGATCCTATGGATCCAAAAGCTACCCAAATCTATAATTGTGTCACCGATATGTTCAAGAGTCATTCCCTCGGTAGTTACACTTACCCCTGATTCTCTGTATCATCTGACATCATTTACATCCCTTTGTCTCATGCCAATGATGTGGGATACATCATGGCCCTCCTTCGACATGGTCACTCCCTGTCGACTTCAGCTCATTATCTAGGAAGATGGCTGAGTGACTCCCTTCCAGTACCTTAAAGCTTGCATGCCCTAATGGCAAGTTCTTCACACTCGACGACAAGTTCACATCATTGGCTTTTGATCGGGTGATTTCATGGGTGTTCGACATCAGTTCCTTTATTCACATTCCGTAAACTATGTTGCAAGTACCTTGAGAGCCATTGTCATTATTGATTGTTTCTCTCATGATTGTTAATGGTTCACATCATTGACTGGTAATCAAGTGACTTCTTAGCATGTTTGACTTCAACACGTTCATTCACATGTTAGGATTTGTACTTTGATCGGGTCGTTTGGAGCGCAAGACCCTGGGCTAATATTACACAAGTCTAGGTTGCAAGGTGATGTGACATGATCGTGTTGATATACATGTCTCTTTTAGATGGATGGCTATGACCATACGATGAGTTGTTATATGTGATCCTTCTCATTATTGGATGGTTTCGATAATACCTTGGTTTCATTATGATCCTTTTTTGGATGGTTACGCCCATGGCTTGGATCCATTTACATGATTATTCTATCGATAGCTGGGTCCATACCACGATTCATGTATTATTTTTTAGAGTTTTCAGTGATATATATGTGTCTATTCTTGCTTTCAGGTTCTCCGACGGTGGACTCCAGTTCCCTGCACGCACTTGTAAAGCATTTCACTCCTCACTCTAGTTAGGCCTTCATGCTTTAGGGGGTAACACAAAATTTTGTCACTATCCCTAGACTCCCCATCCACAATCCTCGAGGACCTCTACAGTGTACCCGACATTCTTTCCTATCATGAAGAAGCTCCCGTTGTGCCCCTCTTCCTGAGAAGAACAATTTCCTTTTGCATCATTTCCCAAAAGCCTTCTGTTTACCCCAGTTTAGAAGACTAGCACTAATGACCCATGTCCTCCTCATGCCAATATGTAGGCGTTACAACTATCCCTAGTGCCAATCAGATCAACTAAGCCCTTTCTCAATCATGTTGATCCTCTTTTGGAAAGTTTTTTAAATATGGAGCTGAAGCTTCCAGCTCTAGAAGCTTCATAACAGAAGTCTGGTAAATGGTTAGGCCGGATGGAGTTGAGGAGGTCAGTTTGAGATCCTTTCCCCTATTAGGATGGGACTAATCCAAGAGATAAAGCCTTCTCCCATGAGAAGAGGGACCATCTCCCATCCATCCAAGCTATAAAACCCTCTCTTTTTCCCAAGAAAAAGCTAGTTTTAGTTTGGAGTTAGAATAATAAGCAAGACATCTACAGTTTGAAGTTTTCTAGTGTATGTTTCAGGGAGAATAGTGTGCTTGGGTGTGTTTTGAGACTAGAGAGAAAGAGGCCTTAAAACCTCTATTGTTGGGGTTGTCCATGAAGTGCTAGTAGAAGTGTGGGAACTTGCATATGTAATAGGAGACCAACAACATCAAGGTAGCGGTTGTAATCTCTTTTTGATTTACATAAATGCAACTATAGATTGATTTCCTACATGAAGTGTCATTTTATATCTTTATGGCTTAATGATCCTTGACCTTTTAAGTAGGTTGAATACAATATTGTATGCTATTACATTTGTTGTTTGTTGTTGTTTGCTTGTTTTAGGTGTGCGAAAGAAGGAAATGAAAGATGGCTGGAACGAAGAAGCAGGATCATCACCAAGTGGAATAGCATTCTAAGAGGTAGGCCCTCTTAATTGATTTTAGATTAAGGAAATCTTCCATAGATTATCTGTTTGTGACTAGACTTGCTCTCTAGGGCTAGAGGAATTGTTTGTGTCTACACTTAGAATTTAATTGCATCACACTTCTATGGGGTTTGTAGCTATCATTTGTTCTATGAACAACTCTTAGGCTTTTGCGGTGTAATTTTCAAACAAGGGGCATGTCATGAACTCCTTCCATAATTGAAAATTCATAAGCTTCAAAAAAAAAAGCACCTAGACAATTCTCAGAATGAAAAGTGTTCTACGGTGGACCAACATGCGTAATTTATAGGAATTTTGGATTCAAATCCGACCATTCCCCCCAGATTATAATAACAAATGCATCTTTGGCAGCAAATCTCCAAATGTTTTATCCACAAATAGTGCTTACCTGCTCCTCTTAACTATTTTTTGGTCATCAAATCATGAATACTAACTCTAATGGCTACTTTTGGACCCATATACATGGCACCATCCACCATGGCATAGCTCATCTAGCACAGGTTCACTTGTCGCACTCCTATCATCTGTCACACAGCCTTCCTACCACATTCTTCACATAGTCGGGCAACATAATTTATAGTCCCCCAACCCCTTGCATTTGTCTAGATTACTAAGACTATCCTGCTTCCATATAGTCATTACGTAGGGGAGGTATGCTCCGTGTATAGCTTTAGTCTACTTCTTTTCACTTTCCCAGGGAATGCTTCCTCATTCAGCTTCATGTGCTGAACTGTGCCACCATCCGTGATCTCATTAATAACATATGGCCCCAACCAATGCATTTGAAACTATCATGGAACTTTTGTGAACTTACTATCATATAACAACACTAAATCATCTATCTTGAACATGTGCAGCTTAATATGCCAATCATGCCATGCCTTCTTGTGTTCCTTTTGTACTTGTTGGTGAAATCCTGTAAGGAAGCAGTCTTTTTCTGACTCCATAATCTGCGCAAGCCATTCCTCCAAGGTCTCATGATTCGCCATTCCTATCAATGTTGCAATTCATAAACTTGGCACAATATACTCCATAGGCATTACTGCTTCAATTCCATAGACCAACCTAAATGACACTTGTCCTATCAACTTCTTGTAAGTCATCCTATAAGCACATAAAACAACAAGTATTCACATGTCCCAGTCATTCCTCTATGTGTTGCAAACCTTCGTTAATGCATGAACCAAAATCTTGTTAAAATCTTCCACTGTTCCATTCAACTATGGGTGATAGGGTGTGCTCTTATGATGATACACCTGAAATTATTCAAGCATCGCACTGATCGCCTTGTTCAAAAAATGCATACCCCTATCACTCATCAAAATGAGGGCATCCAGACCTCGTTAAGACATATTCACACAAGAACTTTGCAACAGTCACTGTTGTACAATCTTTGACTAGTTGTGCTTCCACCCCCTTGGATAAATACTCAGTTGTATTAATGATATACCGTGCGCCCGTCTTCTTTCCTGGTGGTTGTATTGAACTTATAAAATAAATGACCCATTTGTAAAATACCTACAACAAGACTTAAGGATGTAAAGGCAATTCATACCTTCACAAAGGCTTCCCTATCTATTGGCAAGCATCACACACCTTGCAGTATGCCCTAGAATCCTTGTGTAATGTTGGCCACCATAATCCAGCATGCAAAATCTTCTGCACGGTCATTTTTCCTGCATAGTGACCTCCTGCCACTCCTCCATGGGCTTCAGCTAGGATACTAGTGCATTCAAACTCTGTAACATACCTTCCGAGTATCTCATCCTTTCCCATCTTATACAAATGACCTGCAATTACTAAAAAATTTGCAGCACGAACTACTAACTCCTTCTTCTGTTGAGTGGAATAACCTTCTGGAGCTATTCCCATTGTTAAAAATTGAATGATATTTGAAAAATGACCATCTGCGACCCGCACTATGAAGAGTTACGTGTAAAGTAGTCCTTCCTCCAAAATACTTGGTTCTTTACCTATTTCAATCCTTGATAGATGGTCTGGGCTTGCATTCAGCTTGCCAGGCTTCACAATCACTTCAAAGTCATATTCCTGGAACAATAGTAACCATCGGCATATCTTCCTCCCCATAGCACAAGCTTATTGACTAGGTACTTTAGTGCAGAGTGATCTGTATACATTTTAAAGTGTCCACCCAACAAATAATGCCTAAACTTCTGCAGCGTGTAGACCATTACTAGCCCTTCACACTCTATAGGGGAGTAATTCTTCTCATCTCTCGATAACTTTCTTCTCATGAAAGCTATTCGATGATCAATATATCCTTCACCTACCTGTGTTAATATAGATCCTAGCACAATACAAGAGGCATCTACATGCACATGGAGCTCCTTCTTCCAGACTGAAAATACCAAAATAGGTGATGTCACCATTTTTTCCTTCAATATATCCAAGCTGCACTGAGAGTATTCAACCCAACAAAACATCGCACCTTTTTTTCACAATTCATCATCAATGCAGTTATCTAGGCATACACCTTGATAGACTTCCTGTAATACCTACTGTGTCCCAATGTCGCACGCAGTTGTTTCACATTCCTAGGAGCTTCTAAATTCACAATGACAACTATCTTCATAGGTTCCACCATCAATCCCTTCTTACATATGACATGGCCAAGAAAAATCCCAAAGGGAACACGGAATATGCATTTCTTCAAGTTCAGCATGATCTAATACCTTCGACATGTATCCAACATGAGGTGCAAACTCATGACATGGCACTTCACCAACCCAAACACAGTCCAATCATCAAAATACAAATCCAGAAATTTATTAATGACCTCTTTGAATTTGACGATCATTACCCGAGAAAAGATTGCAGGTGCGTTCTTCGATCTGAATAGCATAACTGTACATTGGAAGCAATCAGACTCATTCATAAGGGTTCTTTTGCTTTGATCTTCCGGTGTGATCTTGATTTGATGATATCCCAAAAAACCATCAGTGAACGAATAGGCCTCCTGTCCACCAACATTCTCTAATACTTCATCAGTAAACAACGTTGGAAATGAATCATGTACGTAGAGCATCATTCAACTTCTACAGATCTACACATATGTGGATGTCACCCTTCTATTCCTTTTCTTATACCATCATTGAGCTTACCCAATTTGATTCTTCCACAGTCTCAATAATACTGGCCTCTAGCATTTTATCCAGTTCTTGGCACACCTTCTCTTTATATTTTGGATTCAGTCAATAAGGTCGCTTCTTAAGAGGCTTCACATCCAGCTTCAATGTGATATTCATAACACCTAAATCTCCGACAATCCATTTCAAATCTAAAGACTTTGTTGGGAATAAGTCCTGGTGCTCATGTAGTAGCTCATCTACCTTATCTACAGTATCCTCATCCCAATAATCTCCTACCTTTGCAAACTTAGGTTCTTCTTCAGATCCAATGTTTACTTGTCAAGTTTTCAGAGGCTATGATACATCCAGGTTCACCACCTTTGGTCCTTTGATTCACATTGTTGTTTAGTTTTAGGAATGGTAATATTCCATGGATCATCCTCTTCTCCTTCAATAGTCACATTATAACATTCCAACGCATAGCGCCACTGAGTATTCCAATCTGGTTGAACCCATTCGACCAATTCCTTTGACATTCTGAATATGGCTGATTTTGTCTCCTATAGTGCCTCATCAATGCTTTCAAACCCATCCTCAAAGCTAAATGTCAATAGAAAATTCTCCCTTAAAATGTCCCATTTATTCATTCCATGGCGAAGCTCCGTCTCCAGATATGAGTTCATCGGGATTGTATCTAACCTATGATAGACAATATGCATCCATTCTAGTTGTGGTTCTTTTCCCAAGGTCTTAGTCCATCGTGCCAAATGATCATGTGGATTATCCTTCTCACTATATTTTTTTGTCATTCTAGTATTAGCATAGCTAAACCTTAACTTCATCATTCTTCTATATTATTTCGATCTAGCAAAGTTATCCTTCTGCGTACCCCACCAACAGGCAGGCGTAGCACACAGCGCCAACTCCAGCTCTTGGAATTGATGCTCTTCCGTTACTTCACTTTCAAATTAATCTAAAAACAAATCTACACCGGTAAAACCATAATAATGTGGAAGATTTCTTACCTCAGTCGAAACACACCTCAACAACTTGGTCATCCTGTTGCAAAAGAGCGTAGATACTTCATGCAACCAATTCTACTAGTTTTCAAGCTCTTCATCTAAATCTAAGGCACAGGAGCTATCCTTGTCCCATGCAATTCATCCATTGGCTATAGGGTTGATTGAATCCTCATCTCATGTTGTTATATTTTACATCTTATCCGGATCATCATCACTTTCTACAAAGTCATGAACAGGTTCAGTATAACGCACTCCTTCTGTAAGGTCTAGTGGTATTACAACCCTGAGCGACTTCCTTTCGAACGCCATCCTTCACTTCTTCAAATTGATTAATATGTTCATATCAATAGCCCAGTAAATCCCTAGTAGTGCAGGGTATGGGTTACTATCATCTACTATTTCAATGACTTCAGAGTTATCCAACACGCTCACACCGTCAATGTCCACCATTGCACCATATAAGCGCCCCATAGGGATAATCTTCTGCTAGGTTGCCATGCACAACTAAATAGGAGATCACTGTAGTGGAGATCTCCCCATCCTTTCCCAAGTCTTCTTAGGCAGGACATTCACATTAGACCCCAGATCTAAGATGACTTGGTAAATTTTGTATTCTCTTATCTGCACAGTTAGCCTCATGTCACACCCTATTCGTGTTTTAAGCTTACCAATCTTTCTGATTATGCATTTCTTAGTAGGATTCTTTTACTTATTAGCGCACTTTTTGATTAAATATTTTAACCATTCTACTACTTTTTGATCATGCGGAAGCTTCACACAAGTCTTAAAGAACATAGCTCAGATTGAAGGATCTATTTCTTGTGTTGTACTAGTTTATAGAAATTTCTCATGACTCCCTGAGGTGGAGGCCTCACCAAAGTTCTTCTTTGCTTCCATGAAGGTCTCCTTAGCATGGTTAAGATCAAAATCTACTTCCTTCTCAGTAGCCTTGCACACCCATCCATCTTCCTTAGGTTGCTTACCTTTATCTACTACAGTTCGCATACCACTTTTGTTGGGACAAGGTCTCCTAGGGTCAATTTTCGGGTTAAAAGCCCAAGTTTTGGGGCAGATAGCCCAAGTTTTTGTATTTAAAGTGTAAAGTCTCCACATTTTGTGGTCACGGAGCATGAAGATGTAAAGTGTCATAAAGGGTTTCTACCTTTCTGTTATGTATGGTGTTTCGGCTTTAGAATACCTACCCATGGTCCGCAGACCATGGGATTGTATAAAAAGGAAAGTATTAGAAGAGTCCAAGGAAGATTTGGAGTAATAGATGATAAATGTAATGGGTCATTAGTGAAAAGAGTGAAGAGTCTTGGACTAGAAGAGAGGCTTTGCAGTTGTGTGCGTAGAGGCCTAGGGTAGAAGTTTGGAGCTGAGTGCGCAGGGTAGTTAGAGTATGTAAGAAGATATGAAGCATTAATAAAGAAGATTATTCTCGAGTTATTTGTGTTTTGATCTATTTACTTCTGTTATGAATGAATGTTATTATGCGATGGTTAATAATGGGTTTATGATTTAATGTTATATTGATGCATGAATCTATATGTTTACATTGTTATCTATCTGCTAATAATAATATTTGTTTAAGCGAAGAATATCTTAATGCATGTTGAAGTTATCAGATACTAAGTTGATCTGGGTAAAAACAGAGGTGAGGGTAATCACAGAGGCATGTAAGTAGATAAATCACCTATTTAGGGTCCATGAATAACATTCATAGACCTTCGTGAAGGTCTAGAGCCTGATTAAGGGAAGTATATTGATAAGTACTAAAGGGCTTATCGATCTACGCAAAGGCAAAGTTAGGGTACAATACAACATCACTACCATCTTTGGGTGCAGAAACTTGGTTCTAGCATCCCCCCATACTACTTTGGGTGAGTCTTTAATCTGTGATCCACAGATTGATACCGAAAGGGCCAATAGTGTAGGGATTTTTTTGGCTAATTAACGATGAACCTGGGCCAAGGCCCACTAAGCCAACAAATGTTTCTATTGCCAGGACCAGGATCTGCATAAAGGGATGTGTGATGTCATGTCATGGGAATCCAAATAAGAAAGAAATTGAAGACTGGTTGGATAGAAAGATCCACAAACTTTCATTGCAAGAAAACAGAAATCCATGATAGAAGAAATAAGAGTGGTTGGATAGATATCTATACATAGAGATACACGAAACCTTCTTATGTTCCTTCCCAGTTGAATTATACAAGTGGATCGCTAAATTGGTATATGACTAAGAAAGGTGGAGGCTTGATGATCCGATAGTGTGGACCCCGGAGTTAGTACGAAGATTAGAAGCCTCAAAAGATAAGATCACATGCACTATCAATCGCTAGCTTGATTGTATCATAAGAGGATTCATGACAGATTTTGCGACTGATACTTCAGTCAGTTACAACGAAGCAGAGCACCGCTTCTTCAAGGGACTGTGAGGTAAGTATTTAAGATCTTTGAGTAATTGGATTAAGATTCTCTTGTGTGGAAAGTGGGTTATGTAGCTAACTTGATGTTTGGAGCCATGCGAAGTGGAAACATCTTCAAGGACAAAGGGAAAATAGGCCCTAAATATAGCCCACTAATTGGACCTCCTCTGAGTGATGACAAGAAAGCAACACAGGCTTATCCATAGAGCATTTTTTAATTGATAAGACAAGGGTTCCTGTGAATACCCCATACACCCACACCACCTACATCTTCACCTCCACCGCATACACCTTTGTCCACACTGCCACCACCTCCACCACCATTTAATATGGCGAATGCAGTAAATTTTCCTGTTTTCAAGGGTTTGAGAATAGAGGACCCGAACCAATTTTGGTTTGTCGCAAAGTTCGTATGGGAGGCTCAGGGTATAACAGACAATGAGGTGAAGGAAGTAATGTTAGTCACTGCTTTACAGGAATGTGCTCTGAAATGGTACATTAAGTACTACACTGGTAACCCGATGGCTTCATTAGTAGATATTCAGACCATGCTAAATAAGGAGTTTAGTAGGCCTAATTCTGAAGCTCAATCAATTGTGGGATTCAAGGATATCATGATGAAGCCTGGTGAGACACCCTAGGATCTGGATTAGAGATTGAAGTGCATGATCTACAAATCCAACATGAATCTTATGGATGGGCAGTGGCGCGAATGGTTTGTGGCTCCACACTTGCCTCATCTGAGGGTTGTTTTGTCACAACAAAAGATTGGGACCCAGGTGTAAGCCCTTGAGATTGTAATGAGATTGCATGAGACACTGATGCAAGATGCTAATTTTCAAGTTCAGTGAATTCATGCGTAGTTGCAAAAACTTTGCATAGAGTTTCAAAGTCTGTAGAAGGATAGAGCAGTGCAGCTAGAGATGCGTGAAGAAGTTTGGTGCCTAAAATGTAAAAGGTAGGGGCACGATAAATATCATTGCCCTGTCTTTGCAAATTATGTTATAATAGGAGGGCTGATGCCTCTGAGGTGAAAAGCTCAAGTATGGCAAAGTAGAGGGCCCGCACTATGGTTTGCTATCTGTCAGGTGGCTAGAAAACATGTGACAGATGATTCTCACCTGCTAAAAATTTGTACAGACACTGCAACAACTCTTCTGCAAATTTTTTCAATCAGTGGGCCATGATGAGCGTAACTGTCATAGTTATGGGCTATTGATGGATAGAATGCCCACATATAGAGTGCAAGCAAAAACTCGGCCTCCCGATCAAGGAGATAGAGGAGCACAAGGAGGATCTCAAGGACACAGGCAATGCCGAGATTGAGGAGGACCTGGTAGAGGTCGAGGACAGTTGATTTGCTACAATAGTGGGGGACCAAGACACTACGCACAGGAATGCACAAAATCAACGTGCCTGTTGTGCAGATATTTCACTCAGCTTGACCACGCAATAGAAGACTGCCCCATATTACTAGCTAAGATATGTGAAAAAGGGGTACAACCTTAGAAACCTACCCAAAATTTGCTGATGATGAAGGTTGAACCACGCGAAGGGTATCCTAATGTGAACATTGTGCTGCAAAGTGGAATGACAACTGGTGAAGACAAGGGGAAGAAGCCTGAAGAAGGTGAATGGGTCCACAAAGCTCCAGAGAAGGAGGTTGGCTTTGATTTGGAGCACATGAAGCAAACCTTCATGGAAGCAAGGAAAAGCTTCGCTGAGGCCTTTACCTCAGGAAGTCAAGATAAGCCAGCTGAAGAGATGGACCCTTCTATGCGTATTGCTTTCTTGGAGACCTTTATGAAGTTGTTGTACGATAACAAGGCTATGAAAGGGTTACAGGGGCTGATAAATAAGTGTGCCAGGAAAGAAAATGCTTCTGACGAACTGTGCATAGTCAGGAAGATTGGTAAGCATAAAGCAAGAATAGGGTGGGAGATGAGACTCACTGTGTAGATACGAGAGTATGAAATGGACCAAGTCATTCTAGATCTAGGGTCCGACGTGAATGTTTTGCCTGAACGGACATCGGAGAGAAGGGGGACACCTACACGGTCGTGGTCTCCTATTTAATTAAGGATGGCAAATCAGAGAAGTGTTATCGCCATGGGAATATTATAGGGAGTTATAGTTGATATAAAAGGCACAAGTGTGTTGGCCAATTTTTAAGTGATAGAGATTGTGGATAACAACAATCCCTACCCTGAGCTCCTTGGGATCGATTGGGCTATCGATATGAACGGGGTGATTAATTTAAAGAAGCGACAATGCTATTTGAAAGAAAAACACTCTGCATAGTAGTACCATTGGACCCTGGAAAGGACCATGCTACACTGAACCAGTCTATGATTACAAAAGTGATGACGATTTGGACCAGATTTATAAGATAATGACACGAGATCAAGTCTTTTGGGTGAATCCTACACCTGATGGACGTCTTGCATGGGATCGTGAAAGCTGTTGTACATCAAATTCAAATGGGGAATTGGAACAATGGAAGAATAGTTTACACGAAGTATCTACACTACAATGTAACATGATGACCAAATCATTGCACTACGTATCATTGGAGGTAATAAGTCTACATTACTATGATTGTTTAACTAACATCGATAAATTTCCTAATGCATTTGAAAGGGAAGTGCCGGAGAAGCATTGCTTCCAAGCCTTGGACTTGGCACTGTGCAGTATGCTTGCAAGATGGTGGGGTACACATAAAGACAACTTCGATTGATGGCACAAATATAGGAGAATGATGAGGGTGTAGTTTGGTTGCCCAAAGGTACAATTGACAAAGAAATACAGTGGAAGGATTCATCCAGACAATCACTTAGCCAAATGGACCAATGTTTATGGAGCATAACTGCAACTGAAGTGGGTGCATTTGTTCTGTCACACCTTGGATGTAATACCTATGAATTGGTACTTGGAGAAAGAGCTCTAGCATGGCACAAACAAATGGGATATTTTGAAACAGAGATTCTTGATGACGTTCATCTTTGAAGATGGATTTAAGTGCATTGATGAGGCACTGCAGGAGGTCAAAGAAGCGATATTCGGAATACCATAGCATCCCTTGGATTTGATTCAAATAGATTGGACCACCCATTTATACCACACGTTGGAGTGCTACAATGTGACTACTTAAGATGAAGATGCAGATCCGAGGAACATTAATATCTTGGAAACAGAGGGACACCACAAAGTTGAGGGGTGAAAAATATAAAACCCAGATATCACTGCGCAACTGAAAACAAGATAAATGAATTTCGGGACAAAGGCGAAGCCAAATTTTGCGAAGGTAGGGGACTACTAGGATGATGCTATGGTGAATAAGGTCATTGAGTTCCTTTGTGAATACTAGGACTTGTTCACTACGAAGTTCTCAGACTTAAAGGGGATAATAGGGGACCTGGGAGTTATGAAAATTATGTTGAAAACAGATGGGAAGCCAATCAAGAAAAGGCCTTACCACCTCAATCCAAAGTATAAAGAAAGGGTCCGCTTAGACTTAGATAAAATGCTTGTGGCAGGTATTATTGAACTAGTGGAAGAGTCTGATTGGATGAGCCCAATAGTAGTCTAGGAAAAGAAGCAGAAGGATGAAATAAGGATATGCATAGATCTCAGGAAGTTGAATGACGCTTGTGTGCATGATCCTTTTCTGACTTTGTTCGTTGATGAAGTGTTGGATAATGTAGGAGGATAGGAAGCATATTAGTTCAATGATGGGTTCTTGGGGTACCATCAGATCAAGATCGCTTCGGAGGATAGAAGTAAAATGACATTCGCAACTGAGTGGGGGTTCTTTTAGTACGCTGTAATTCCTTTTCAACTGAAGAATGCGTAGGCAATATTTTCCCGCGTAGTCATCGCGGCATTCAAAGACTTCATTCACAAGTTTTTGGAGGTATACTTTGATGATTGGATGGTGTTTAGGTTGGTGATGCCATCTAGCCAGCCTACGCTTGATGTTGGATACATGTCGAAGGTATCAGATCATGTTCAATTTGAAGAAATGTTTTTTCTGTGTTCCTTTCAGAATCTTGTCAGGCCATTTGGTGTGTAGACAAGGATTAATGGTGGACCTAGCTAAGATACAAGTTATCATTAATTTGGAGGCACCAAGAATTGTGAAATAGTTGCGCGCAACATTGGGGCATATGGGATACTATAGAAAGTTCATCAAGAGTTATGCCCAGATTACCGCGCCGGTGGAGAAGCTGCTAAAGAAGGATGCTACATTCTATTGGAATGACGAGTGCCAGCGAAGCTTAGATGTGTTAAAGGAAAAAATTGTGACCATGCCGATCCTATTCTTCCCAGATTGGAATAAGGAGTTTCATGTGCATGTGTATGCATCATGTATTGCACTCCAGGTAGTACTTACACATGCTAATGAGGGAGAGTCGGATCACCCTATAGTGTTTGCAAGTAGGAAGTTATATAAATCTAAGAAGAACTATTCAATGACAGAGCACGAAGGTTTGGCTATGGTGTACACACTCCAGAATTTCAGACACTACTTTCTAGGTAGACACTTTAAGATGTATACAAACCATTCTACATTGAACTACTTGGTTAACAAGACTATGCTGGGGGGGGAAGATATGTAGATGGCTACTACTATTTTAGGAATGTGATTTCAAAGTCATTGTGAAGCTAGGACGATTGAATGTAGCACCAGATCATCTGTCACGCATTGAAACAGGAGAGGAGCCTACTAATTTGGAGGACATACTACCTGACACATACCTCTTTCCAGTGTGCATAGCTGAAAATCACTTTGTAGATATCATACACTTCCTGACTATGGGGATGGCTCCAGAAGGGCATACTAGTCAACAAAAGAAGGAGCTGGTGGGGTGCACGACAGACTTTTATGTCATTGCAGGACATTTATATAAAGTGGGTTCGGATGAAATTCTACAACGTTATGTACCTGAGTTTGAATGGAAAAGCATCCTCACTGAAGCTCTTGGAGAAGCTGCGGGAGGACATTATGCAGGAAAAGCAACAACACAAAAGATTTTACGCGCTGGGTTGTGGTGGTCGACACTGCATAAGGATTCCAAGGCTTACTGTAAGGCATGTGATGCATGTTAGAGGATGGGTAGGCCATCATGGAGGGATTATCTACCTCTGCATCCACAAGTGTCATTACAACCATTCGAGAAATGGGCCATTGATTTTGTAGGCCCGATTCGGCCTCCACAAAAGAGGATAGGTGCGTGATATATCATCACCACGATGGAGTATTTGACCTGATGGGAAGAGGCACAACCTGTGAAGGACTATACAAGGGCAATAACAGCATAGTTCCTCTTTGAATATGTGCTGACTAGGTTTGGTTGTCTGAAGATTTTGATGAGTGATCGTGGTACACATTTCCTTAATGAAATGATCAGCACACTGACAGAGAAATTCCAAGTTTATCTTTAAAATATCACGCCATATCACCCGCAAGCTAATGGGATGGTTGAAGCATTTAATAAGATATTGGAGAATGCACCGATGAAGGTTTGCAATGCACAAATGAATGATTGGGATGTCCGCGTACCTACGGTGCTATGGGCTTACAGAACTACTTGAAAGAAACTGATTGGACAGAAACTGTTCAGGTTGTTTTATGGTGTCAAAGCTATGATGCCAATGGAGTATATTGTACCTAGTCTATGCATAGCAGTGTTCATAGGAATGGTGGATAGTGGAGCCCTGGAAGACAGGATCGTGTAGCTAACAAAGCTTGCATAAGATAGGTTTTTGGCTAGCTTCCATCAGCAAGTTTAGAAGGAGCACAAAAAGGCATGGTGTGATCAACACATCAAACTGCGCACCTTCAAGGTAAACAATTTGGTTTTATCATATGACAAAAAGTTTGAAAATCTTCCAGGAAAATTTTAGATGCTTTGGCTGGGGCCATATCTCATCAAAGAGATTAATGATGGTGGAGCAGTTCAACTGGTGAAATTGAATGGAGATCTATTTCCCGGAAAGGTAAATGGCAGCCGATTGAAGCCATACATTGGGGATCTGGCCAAATGACTGTATGATGGAAGATCAGTCTTAGCACTCCAGGTAGCTGAAAGGAGGCACGAGAATATAAACTACAGTAGCTGGGTTGTAGGGCTACACGATTAGGGGACTGCGTGGAATGGAAGAATGTCACAGCATCAACAGAAGCGTGAAGGGAGTTGCGCTATAGGAGGAGAAACTATGCAGGGTAGCCATAAAGTGACTGTTACGGTCACTGTTCATGATGTGGCAGTGAGAATAGCTAAGAGGAGTGAGGGGGCGGCATTTAAGGTGGAATTTAAATGCGAGATATTTGAAAATTTGTTGCAAATATAGCATTTATGAATGGATTTTGGGGTGAACGGTCAAATTTGAATTCAATTTTCCCTATAAATAAAAAATGGCCACCCAACGAAAAAAACTTTGCGTTCTGTGAGTTGAGGTGTCGAGCTATTAGTTGTGCATGAACCCTGCAAATTTTAAGGCTTTGGTGGCTAGTTCAGTGTTTGACAGGTTGCCTAAGGAAACCCGAGAGCTTCTTAATAACTTGATGTCAGTGCCCATAGAAAATGAAGGTGTTGGAGGATTGATGGCCTCTAAGGGAGCTACCCCTGAGATCATAAGTGTGGAAATGCCCGCCGCAGTACCAAAATCACCGAGGTCACCTAGGTCGAAGCCTACGCTGGCAGGAGAGGCTTCTAAGACAAAGAAAGACAAGCAGAAAGTGACAAGTAGGTGCGTGAGTCACCAAGAAAGCACCCGAAGGAAGAGAAGACCACTTTGCAGGAGAAAGGAAAGGTGGTCAACCTAGAATCTGATGAGGGCACTGAAGAAATTGGTATGGGCGCAAAGGAAATTGACATTGAGGGTGCCAACCCTATCCCAAAGCTACAAGAATATATTCCTCCACATCGGGGTAAGGTGAAGATCCCAAAGGACCCAAACAACAGAAAGTTTATGCTTAATTCACCCATTCTGCCAGAAAAAATCGCATTTGAAGGACCATGCTTGGCGCGCGTCCCCCACCTAAAACTCGATGGTTGGGACTTAATGGACACAGAGAAGTTCCCCCACCTGGCTACTGATAGTTTCATGCAAAGGTTATTCTATAAGGATTTAGGTGTCACCACCCTGGAGCCAGTGAAGTGGATTCGTTGGGTGGAGAAGGTAGGATTGCTAAAGCTACTATGGGTGCCGCATTACCACACCGCACCCATAAATTTGATAGTTATCAAATAGTTTTTTTGCTTGGTGCATGAAAAATGCCTTTGGTTGGAGGAGCCAATCCCTATAACTGATATGTTGATCCATAGGATCACCCGGTTACCCCATTCAGGACTAAATTCGGCCAAGGCATTTGCTGGAAAGGTGGGCGAGCATAACCTGACCGAGCGAATGAAGGACAAGTTTAAGCTTGTCAAAAAGCTGTGTGGATACTCAATTTCAAGCATAACTGACCCCGCAGTCAAGATATCCACCCAGATCTTGGTTGGGAAGATAATGTAGAAGTGTCGTGTAGATGAGGTGTCAGAACTCGTCGTTTCATTAGCAACCCAATGTGTGAAGGGCATACAATTTAATTGGGCATGCTACCTCTGCAGCAAGTTCCTCACGAAGTATAGAGAAGTGCAGGATCACAGCAATAAATTCCATTACGCATGGAAATAATTATCAATTGTGTTGGTCACGTGGTAGTTGCCGGAGGATAGTCAGTTTCCTCCGATCGCGAAAGATTTGCCAAAAGAAGTGAAGTTTGCTTCGCTATGGGCCATGAAGGATGCTGAGCAGGTCCACAAGAGCAAGGTTTTCTAGGTTTTGATCGAGATGAGCATCATTATGGCCATCAACCACAAGCAAAGATTGTCACCAACTATCTTTGAGCAGTTGTCGGGATATGCGGAGTTCAAAGTGGACTTCCACTGTATCTCCATATGGGCGCAGAAGGACCCAAAAAAGAAATGGTATGATCTTCCATACCTTACGACAGATGATGACATAGAAGTGGTCCTCGATAATTGGCTAGCCGAGTGGGGCACAACCTCATATTTGTTAGCTAGGTCTACTAAGTCCGTAGGAAAGTAGAAGAAGGAAGTAGCCTAGTTGAAAATGTAGGAGTTGGCTAAAAAGTGAAAAAAGGAGACTAAGGATAGAGCAAGAGCAGAAGTGGAGCATGAAACAAAGGAATGGGAGGAAGAGCATGACTCTAACAGAAGTCAGAAGTCTCCTTTGCTGCAGACAGAGGAAGAGGAGAAATCTAAATAGGGTGGTGGAGACTAGGAGAGCACCCCCTTCCAGGTGAAGTGGAATCAGGAGCAGGAGAAAGAAGGGTTGTGGAAGAAGACCAAGGCTACTAAGTCATCACTCAACCCGATCACCTTGACAAAAGGTGACTTAGATGAAATTGGGGATAAGTTTAGGGACAGGACCGCAGAACTACTGTAGTAGTTCGAGAAGCAGTAGAAGCAAGCCTTGGTGGCTATTCCAGTGGGTGTGCATGAGCAGCAAATCCAAACTACTCAATTGCAGGCTAGTGTAGGGTAGGGCAACGCGGCGTTGACTAGTTTGGTGCTGGGGACCACTGAAGTAGCAGAGATGGTTCACTCCTTGGATCCTCGAGTCATCATGCTACCCGATGGAGCCCTAAGTGTGTAGACAGAGGTTGATAGGGCTGCTTTAAGGAACATTGGTCTGAACTTGGACATGCTCCCAAGAAAGTTCCTTCACATGCTTCAAGGAAGTGTGATCGCAAAGTTGAGGACCCGAGAGCAGCACGTGCTGAATGTGATCAGTGAGCAGAAGGTTAACAATGAACATTTTTTCAATGAGAAAACATCAGCAATAGAAACCTAGAATAAGGTCTAGGAGAAGAATGACCACACCGCATTGGTGGTAGTAGAGGCATGCAGAACCATTTCAGAACTGCACATCCCCGAAGAGGCACCTATGGAGGCCAAGATTCAAAATTGGCCACAAGTGCGATTGATGCTCAGACTGAGATGTACAAGGTTCAGTTTGAGTTGAACCTAAAAATTACAGAGCTCAAGTTGAGGGCACAACCTTCAACTCCATTAGAGGCTAGAGAGCAACATGAGGCAATTGTCAAAAATGCAATTGCTGCAGTGGATACTGCGGTGAAAGATTGCACTGCGCTCTTCGAGTAATCATTAGAGGTACTTACTAGTCTATAGGAAGATTCTAACCAGCAGAGGTTAGCAACTAAGGTGAGGGAATTGTAGCAGTGGTATGATCAAGCAAGAGCGGCAGTGCGTACCATCGCTATCACGTAGAAATTAGCAAAGCTGGAGGAGGTGAAGGAATTAAAAGAACAGGTAGATGTAGCGCATCAAAGAGAGGCAGTACTCAAGGCTAGATTGGGGCCTTTGCTGGATGAGGCTTATGTGCTCATCGACGCTATTGAGGAAACATTGACTAGCTTGTAGACAACACAACAGAAGATCCAGGTAGATAACACCAGACCAATAATGGAGTAGCTGGTAGAGCAAGTTAAGCAGGAAGTGACGCAGTGTACCGCTGAATTTGCAATGGCGCAAGTGGATTTGGGAGGTCTTCATAGCAAGATCTACGCACCAGCAAAGTGAATGGAGGGCGAGTCACCATATTTGCATTGGGGGCCTGTTGGGACAGGTTCCCCTAGGGTCAATTTTGGGGTTAAAAGCCCAAGTTTTGGGGCATATAGCCCAAGTTTTTGTATGTAAAGTGTAAAGTCTCCACATTTTTTGGTCACGGACCATGAAGATGTAAAGTGTCATAAAGGGTTTCCGCCCTTATTTTATGTATGGTGTGGTGGCTTTAGAATACCTATCTGTGGTCCACAGACCATGGGATTGTATAAAAAGGAAAGTCTTAGAAGATTCTAAGGAAGATTGGGAGTAATTGATGATGAATGTAATGGGTCATTAGCGAAAAGAGTGAAGAGTATTAGAGTAGAAGAGAGGCTCTATAGTTGTGTGCAAAGATGCCTAGGGTAGAAGTCTGCAACTGAGTGTGCAAATCGCTGCAACTGAGTGTGTGGGGTGGTTAGAGTCTATAAGAAGATCTGAAGCATTAATAAAGAAGATTATTCTGGATTTATCTATGTATTGATCTATTTACTTATGTTATGAATGAATGTGATTATGTGATGTTGAATAATGGGTTTATGATTTAATGCTATATTGATGCATGAATCTATATGTTTACATGTTATCTATCCACAAATAATAATATCTGTTTATGCGAAGAATTTCTTAATGCATGTTGAAGTTATCTAATACTAAGTTGATCTAGGTAAATACAGAGGTGAGGGTAATCACAAAGGCATGTAAGTAGATAAATCACCTATTTAGGGTCTGTGAATAATAGTTGTAGACCTTCGTGAAGATCTAGAGGCCACTTAAGAGAAGTATATCAATAAGCCCTAAAGGGCTTATTGATCTACACAAAGGTAGAGTTAGGGTACAATACGACATCACTACCATCTCTAGGTGCAGAAACTTGGTTCCGCATCCCCCCATACTGCTTCGGGTGAGAATTGAGCCTGCACTTCGTCGATTGATGCTGAAAGGGCCAGTAGTGTAGGGATTTCTTTAGCTAATTAACATTGAACCTAGGTCAGGACCCACTAAGCCAACAAATTCTCAACACAATATTTATGCATTGGTCATCTTTGCAAGGCTCATCCCTCATCATCTGAATGTTCTACATAGGATGTTGGGGCTACGCCTTCTTTTCTTGCATCTTTTCCATAAGGACTAGACATTCCTCTATGACATGGTCAAACTATTGACGATACTAACATGATGGATGCATGGGATTTGTACAATCTCATTGGAAGTGCCCTTCTTCACCATAGTTATAGCAAATTACTTGGCCACACCCTCAACCTGGTCCAAAACCCATTCCTCATCCTCGGCCTTGAAATCTTCTACGTGCTACTCCTGTGCCTTGATCCTAAGGTCAGTTCTTTGTCTACATCCTATAGGTAGGGGTTCTATCCATTATTAGCTTATAGCTTCTACAATAGAATTCATCGTGTCCTAAAGACTTACACAAATTTCAAAACAACTACTGAGGGGTTTGTACAAACTTCTGCAATTGATGGAATTTATCAGTAGCGTGTTGTCTTATAACCTGAAAGATAGCACACTAGAGCACAATTCCCACACTTTTACCAACATTATTCTCTAGTTTCAAGGGAATAGGCCCTGCCCCTATGATATAGTTCTTAGAGATTGGGCAATGATCCTTATCATGTCCATGGCTCTTACACTTCAGACACCAATTCTCAGCGCGCACCTCTGGCTAAGCTTCCTTTCCTTTCTTCAAGCTCTATAACTCCAAGTGCAAGCTTTCCAACTGTGGATGAATTTGTTGCACTCCCAAGTTCGTATCCTGTATAGGTGATTCATCTAGCCTCATCGTAATATCCAAGGCTTATTCTTGGGTTGCTATCTTCTATTGTGACAAAGGTATTCTTAAATGTGGCAAGAGAGATGCTATAAACTATTTGCAATGTTGTGAATCTGAGATTATCATATTAGCATGCCTGATCAGGCACTTCAACCTCTGATCAAAGTCCCAAGGTGTCTCATCTATCCTCTATCTAATTTCCTTGAATTCAATTACTGACTGTTCCTTTGACTTAGGGTTATTGAACTCCTTGTTCAAAGCTAGCTGGGTATCCGCCAACATCGCATTTGGGTTATGAGTGCAATATTTGATATACCATGTTAATGCGCGATCATGTATGCTTGTAACCAACTACACTTTATTAATAGTATCATCTGTAATTTGTTGTGTTGTCCAAACAACTTCTGTGACAAACCAAAAATGTTATGGATCTTTTCTCCCTATTCCCCTAAAATTGACATCTTCATCGTGTTTTCCATGTTGAATGGTGGAAATGTAGGTGGAGGGGGTAAAGGCATAGGTGTATGAGGTGAAGGTGGAGGTGGAGGTGGAGGTGGAGTGGATGGATGAGGTATCCTTGGATGACCATGTGTAATTAACTGAAATTCACTTCGCAGTATAGTCAGAACTACCCCTTCGTCATCGCTTGAAAGGGGTTCCATGAGCAGACTGTATTCTAGGTTGGATCCTCTATTTCTTCTAAAGAATCTATGACTTCACATAGCCCCGAACATCAAGGTAACTGCATAACCCTATTTTCACATCATAACATTTTAATCCAAGTTTTCAATGATTTCAAATACTTACCCCTTGGTCATTTAAATATCATTCATTTCACTTCGCTATAGTTGATATTTCTATCAATGACAAATTAAGTCACAAAAATTTGTAATGTGTGATCAATCCAGTGGTCCAAAGCTTGCAATATTACTTTAGGATGCCTCCACGTCCCTTGACTATTGGCCAATATAGACATCCACTTGTATAGTCCTTCAGGGAAGAAACAGAAGAACGTGTCGGTCTCATCTGTGTACAAAAATATCTACAACCACTAATCCTTGACTAATTTAGGGCTCTTATTCTCCTGAGCCATGAATGCATGCGACTTTAGATCAATCCACTTATCAAGCTCTTTCTTCACAGGAAACCATTTATCACACATCTCTTAGATAAATCCTGGTCCCGGCAATTGAATCATTTGTTGGCTTAAGTGGGGTTGACCCAGGTTCAGAGTTTTTTGCACCAACCAAAAATACCCTAAATATTGACCCTTTCAATAACAACCTGCATAGTGCAGGTTACAGTCCCACCCGAAGAAGTATTGGGGGATGCTAGAACCAAGTTTCTGCATCCAGGGACATGTGATAAGTGGTTCTTAAGCTCTTATAACTTAGATCTGCCTTCATGCAGATCGGTAATATTCTATCATCTAATACATTAACTTGGGTAAACAACCTCTAGACCTTTGTGAAGGCCTACAATTAGTCTTTGCAAACCCTGAATAGGCAAATTATCCATTTTCGTGTATTAATCAATAACCCTACATCTACCTTCGTGCAGATCTATCCAATTCATTAGAAAACATAACAAAATTAAGCCTTAACTTCACAAACTTAGATAATCACTTAATTCATGCATAAAGATTACGTATTCAACAAATCCGCGCAAAATTTATTCATTATTCCATAGAAAACATATCATAAAGCAACATAACATAACATAAATAGAATTCACAATAATTCTCAGATGCAACATATTTCTTTAGAATTAGTCTTTATTAAGCTTCAATGTTTATATTACAAACTCCTTTACTCTACGCACTCAGTTGCAGGCGTCGACGCACTTAGCTGCAGACTCACGAAGGCCTCCTATGCACTCAAATGTAGGACCATTCCCCTTTCCCCTAAGTACAAGAAGCATAGCCTTCCTGCCTTAGCACTTGCCCAGAAAAATCTTTATCTTTTCTTACTTTCTCTTCCCTACCTCTTAGACTCCCTATGACTCGACTATATATAATTTTATTTAATACAATACGATAGTCTGCGAACATGGGTGAGTCACAAAACTAACCTATTTACATACTAAAATAAGGGGCTAAGACCCCTTTGACTTCTATCTACTTGCACACTCTGCATCCACATTTCATGGACACTTTATATATTTTACAAAACCTTATACAAAATTTGGGTTAACTAACCCTAAAAACGGACCCTAGGGACCCTATCCCAACAACTCTTGACCTCTTTCTCTCCGCAACACACACACAAATCTTGACTTTCTTTTTCTACACAGGCACCTTCAATCTTTCTCATACAACACAGGAAACTACAACCTTGCTCATAGTGCACATGCAACTTTTGCCTAACCCACAACGCATAGGAAACATTTTCCTAACACACAGCGCATAGGAACATTTTGCCTAACACAGTGCACAAGCAACTTTCACTTAACACACAACACATAGGAAACTTTCAAGCTTTACTCACAACAGTGCAACTTTTGGGGTCTCTTACCTCTGCATAGGAATTCTTAGCCTTTCTCTGTAGAATTGGATCTCTCTCAAACTTACACAGAAGTGCACTCCATCAAATATTTTCCATTTAGCTCACATGTAACTGTGATTCTTTCCCCCATGTTTCTCAACTGAGATTCTAGGTTTTGTTCCTCTACTTCCCCTTGATTGATGCTACCACTCTGTCCTGCATCCACACTATGTGAGTGTACCTCGGCATGAATCTTCCATTCTACTACTATGTCTGATTTGGTCTCTACCACTATTTTAACCATGAGAATGGACACCAAAGTATTTCTCCATACTAAAAATGAATTCTCAGTCCAACTTGTTGAAGAATCTAGGGTAGTTAGAATTAATGAGATTCTTCTAGCATGATAACTACTTGTGAGGTATTTTTAATTTGTCTTCTTAGCACAATCTTCACTTGTTCTTATTAGAGTGTGTCTTCTTATATTCATCAAATAGTTACCAAAACAAAGAGACAAGAACACAATATGCTTGGCTTCCTTCCAGGGCCAAAACCTCTCGCTCTTGGAGAGGAAGACCCAACAAAATTCTTCTTATAGAGATTCCAATTGATGAATACCGAGACCATGACCTTTGACCTATTATGCCACTCCAAGACCAAGACACCAATTCTCTTCTCTCTGAGATAATCATCATTGTTGGACCTTCTTGAAGGACATCACCATAATGATGAGATCATTGTTGCTACACCATGGATACTCCTTTTATATCATTATCTCACTGAGATCATCTCTACTATGCCACCAGTGTTGCTACATATTTGTAGCACCTTGCTGCACTACCACCAAGATCTTGATCAAACAATGATCATCAATTTTGTGATTGTGTTTGTAGCATATATTTTGAGAGAAAGTGTGACCGAGATCCTTCATATATACTAAGACTATGACTATGTGCTGAGGAAGTGAGTCCTAGTACTACCAGGAGGCTGAGACAAAGAGTTTCCTCCTTCTCATGAGTAAGTCAAGATTGTAATGCTAATTTATATGATCATTAGGACAAGGATTAGGCCAAGATTGTATTCCTTAAGATAGTGAGGAGACCAAGAATATCCATCTTAATAGTACTCATTCGAGGAAATATGATTAATTAATTTAATCACCATCGAATCGTCTGAGACATATGAGATTCTATCTCTTCCTGTAGCCATCCAAGACTGTATACTTGTCTGAGATTTTGTGTCTCCTACACCCACTTTTTCATTCGAAGTTTTAGAGGTATGTCCAAAAATCCTAACTGTAATTCTGAACCTTAATGCCTATTTATAGTGGTTTTTCCTTCATAAATAAGTCGATATGATAGAGTGAAGCGTTGTGTCTCCTTTTTTTGAGCTAACTTGTCATTTATATTTGTTTGTAGGCCGATATGTCTGTGTTTCGCATCGTTTTTCTGGAAGACTTATTCTTGTGCATGTCTGGGAAGATTTTTCTTGTCTTGGAGGGCTACTTGACATTTCTATAGAATCATATATTTTTATCATGCTCAAGAAGATATTCTTAATACATGACATTAACTCTTTGACTTATCCTAAGGCTCTCAATGGGAGCCACTACTAAATAAATAAACTTCTTTATCATCAAAACCATGAAGCAACATATAATAATAAATTCATTTTCCTTGTTTACAAAAGTAAATGTAATGAAGACCGAACCTAGTTACACTTTATTCAACACTCCCTCTTACCTAGGGAGGTATTCATGGTGATACTTGGTTATTATCAATCTGAACAATTTATCACAAGAAGAATTGGATTGGTAACCCATATGTATAGCATCATAGTAACCAACATTGTTTCCATTGCAAGGCCTTGACTGACAGCTCTATCTCTTATTAGATCAGAGAAAAATGTTGGTGAGACTAATGACTATAGACCCGGGTTTTCACTGAGTATGACCTTCTAGGACTATTCTTATCTTGGGTTCCTAGCCCTAAAATAATATAGGTCCTATTGTCTACTATTGTCTTAGATTCCCTATACATCCTCAAAGAGAATCAGATGCCATATCATTACCCAATCCTCCATTCTTTGTTCCAAAGTGAAGACAATAATGTTTTGTATATCTCTCGCTCTCAACTGGGGAAGACATGCCCAAGTTTCATCTGATCAAAAACTTACCAAAGCTCCCCTTTAATCAGGAACTTTTCAGAGATCCCTCTTACCTAGGGAATCTTCTATGCATCAGAAACTTCTTCTTTGTGGGTCCTTCAACTACTTGATCAACTTCTCTTATTGATGTCATGAAATTCAATTGAGCTTCTTCCTTGTAGGGCCACAACCATCAACAATTTCCTCCTTCATTTGTCGTGGCAATCCTTTCTTCATGGAAAGTGGAATTCTTGATATCTGGAACCTTCGTCATATGGCTACTTCTTCATCGTGCTTCTTTTATAAACCACATGAATATTAGTTGTACTTATATTTACAACTCTTGTTTGAGTAACACTGCATGAACTTGTCCATATATTTTTAAGAAATCAAAACATATTAAATCAATTCATACCTTACGAGATGTCTCTTCATCATGAAATCTTATTGTAGTTATCAACATCCTGCGTTCATGTTGACACATCTCCCAAAGATATCCATTGTCAAGGGTCTGCATCTTTTCCATTAGAGTCTTCATATCTTTCTGGGAGATTTTCTAGTTAAGTCTCTTTAGTCTTTTGTATGTTGATTACCTTCATTAGGGTTGCATATCTCATGATCTCTTCCTTCTCCACACATTCCATTCCAAGTTCTTTTAATCATATTTTCTTAGTTTTGATAAATCACCTCATACTTCATTTGAGGACACATTATGTTGATTTCATCTACTGTGTCTTATGCCTTCTTGCATCCTTTCATACGAGGAGATCCTTTTTCTCTTGATCATGCTTCTCAAGATAGAAGTAATGATCCATGTTACCTGCAGCCATGTGACATGAAATTATAATATTAAACACAAGGATACACACCTTATTTTACTTTTAGGTCCTCTAGGTTTCTTCTAAAAACTTCCTCAATTGAAGTGTCTTCAACCTCTTGATTTTATTTTCATCTCATATCACCATAACATCATCCATGAATTCCACTAGTTGGAGTTATTGATGAAGTACTTGCTTCCTCTCTAGATTAGTGAACACTTTGATGAGTATTCCATCAAAGAATCTTGAGAATATTGTATATCCTCATCTGGTAAATGTCTCCTTTTTGTCTTGATGTATGATGCGCCTTATCTTGGATGACTTATTCCCTTCCTTGAATGTACAATGATGTTCCCAAGAGCTATATCCTTCACGTTTGTCTATCATGAATTTTTTCCTTCATGATTCCCATGGTCATGTCACAAGCTCTTGTTTCTAATGCTTCCATGATGCCATGATGCATCATATTATCATTATCATATATTATAAAAAAATCTATTGATAAGACCCTTCTTGTGAGGGATATTATCCTAATCATAGTAGAGATCAATTACTCCCTCTTTCATTGGCCCTTCATCTTCCTCCATCTATCTGGTGATATGAGCTTCCATAATTTTACCTATACCTATTCTGCCTTGTTTGAGGACCAAACTTCCATTTCCTTTCTACACATGATTTAGTCCTTTACCCTTCAATACTCTTGCCATCAACTTGTCTTTCTCTATTTAGCATAGAGACCATAAGTTGTCGAATGAGGTAACCTCCTTATCCCATGGATATTTCTTACCTTGATTAACTATTAGTGCATTATGGTTATCTTCCTTTCTAGGTCTTGTAGATGGAAGATATCCTACATCCCTTGATACCCTTTACTTTCATGTAGATTGGATTTCATGTGACCTTATTCATTGCATATTCAAAGAATGAGTTTATCATATACATTACTTTAATGTCTCCAATGTTTCTATGTGAGGGATCTTTCATAAGTATCCATTTCCATAAATTCAGAGGAGACCTTTTGATATGTTTAATAACTTTAGCTTCTTAGAGGATTATGACTATCCTCCTTCTTCATGCAATGAATATTGATGACCCATCTAACATATAGATGTCCTTGCAATCATGAAATCATTTAACCAAACTTGATTATAGAATGAAAAGATACTTACTTGTCATGTGAAGATGAAATCTTCACCTATATCATCTTGATGAAGAAGATGTATGAGGGCTTCCTCTTAAATGATCTCATTTTAAGTGAGAAATCATTTCAATAGAAAACATTGCTCTCTTTTGATGAGTATGATTTTTTTCTTCCTCAGATGGTCTTCTTCTAGGGTAAGTAGATGATCCTTGCTTGATTTCATAACCTTGGAGATGACAGTGCCTTCCATGCCTTAAATATGCCTTCTTTTGTAGTGTAGGTCACGACTGCTTCCATGGTGTCAAATTGTTCCAAGATGATGTGATTTTTATTTTGAAGTCTTTCTTTGCAGACAACTTTTATGAGGGTCTTGGTGGCCTTTTGATGATGACTTGTGAACATAATAGATCTCGTCGTTGTAGACTGTCTTCTAAATTGTATAAGAAAAAAACCCTGCTGATGTAGACTATTGTTGTAGACTAATCATTCAGTTTTGTCAAATCCCTACAACTTTCTTTGATGCCCTTCTTAAAAAGTGGTCCTTGTATGTCTCTTTTTGCTGCCCTTCCTTTAACCTCAACACCTCAGCTTTGACACCATGTTGAAGAATCTAGGGAAGTTAGAATTAATGAGATTCTTCTAACATGATAACTACTTGTGAGGTATTTTTAATTTACCTTTTTTGCACAATCTTCACTTGTTATTATTAGAGTGTTTTTTCTTAAATTCATCAAATAGTTACCAAAAAAATAGACAATTACATAAAATGTTTCACTTTATTCCAGGGCTAAACCTCTCACTCTTGGAGAGGCAAACCCACAAAAAATTCTTCTTATAGAGATTCCAATTGATGAATACCAAGACCGTGACCCTTGAGCTGTTATGCTACTCCAAGACCAAGTCACCAATCCTCTTCTATCTTAGATCATCATCATTGTGGGACCTTCATGAAGGACTTCACCATAATGATGAGATCATTTTTGTTGCACCATAACTACTCCTTTTATATCATTATCTCATTGATATCATCTCTACTATGCGACCAATGTTGCTACATATTTGTAGCACCTTGTTGCACTACCACCGAGATCTTGATGAGATAGTGATCATTAATTTTTTGACTGTGTTTATAGTCTATACACTGAGACAAAGTGTGACTGAGATCCTTCATATATACCAAGACTATGATTGTGTGTTGAGGTAGTGAGTGCTAGGACTGTGAGGAGGCCAAGACAAAGAGTGTCCTCCTTCTCATGAGTAAGTCAAGACTCTAACACTAATTTCTATGATCACTGAGACAAGGAGGATGCTGAGATTGTATTCCTTAAGACAGTGAGGAGACTGAGAACATCCATATTAATAGTACACATTCGAAGAATTGTGATTACTTACTGTAATCACCACCAAAACATTAGAGACATCTATATTTTGTCTCTTTCTGTACCCATCTGAGATTGCAGACGTGTTTGAGATTTTGTGTCTCTTGCACCCACTGTGTCATCTGAAGTTTCAAAGGTATGTCTAAAATTCCTGACTGTAATTCTGAACCTTAACACCTATTTATAGTGGTTCTGCCTTCATAAATAAGCCTACATGAGAGAGTGAAGTGTTGCATCTCCTTTGTGAGACGACTTGTCATTTATATTTGTTTGTAGGCTGACATGACAGTGTTTCACATCGTTTTGCTGGAAGACTTCTTCTTGTGCATGTCTTGGAGGATTTTTCTTGTCTTGGAGGGCTACTTGAGATTTATATAAAATCATATATTTTTCTCATGCTCAAGAAGAGATTCTTAATACATGACATTGACTCTTTGACTTATCCTAAGACTCTCAATGGGAGATACTACTAAATAAATAAACTTCTTTCTCATCAAACCCATGTAGCAAGTTATAATAATAATTTCATTTTCCTTGTTTACAAAATCAATTTCATGAAGACCGAACCTAGTTACATTGTCTTCAACACAACTACACACTCCAACTAGGCACACTCCCTTTCTGTGTGCAACTCTCCTACCACTGAGGCTCTACATGCTTATTCATGGTTTTGTATAGCTTGGTTGTACTTCGACATGACTTCTCTGTGGACCATTGTCCTTGTTTCCTTGTCTCAGAGTTTTCTATTGATAAATATGACTCCATGAACCATCTCTACCAATATGAATTTGTTCTATGGTAGCCTACCCATTCATCCACTTAACTCACTATGACGTGCATCAGAGCACAGGAATAGCTTGTCTTCCCTCAAGGCAGACACAACACTCTTTCTCGAAGATTTTGGTCCTTGTCGTCTTGGCCCAGTAATCTTTGACAGTCACCATTAATCCTGAGACCAACTCCTCTGTTGCCACATTCAATATTGTAGTTGCTGACCCATATGCCTTTAACTATCTGTAGTGGCTTATCGAAGACATTTCATATTGTAATCTTCACAGTAGTGCAATATTCTAATCTGTCGATTGTCAACCTCCGATATGACCAGTCTCTTTTGCTTATCACTTCTCGCATTTCTCACCATAGGACCGAGTGTCATGACATGGTGCTTAGCCTTGAGGTGCTAGAGCATTTAGAATCTTGTCAAAGGCCATTCTCCCTTTGTTAATAGCTCTCTATTCTAGGCCATGTGCCAGCCAAATATCAGAGCCCCTCTCATCTAAAGTTTTGAGTCCGAGATATAACTTTGGAGTTGTGATATTCCCACTTATGATATAGCCCATAGCTCTTGGTGCTTAGTTCGAGCTCCGCACCTTTAGTTCTTTGAGATATTATGACCATGTGCTAGCCCAGTTAGGAAGCCCTCTGTCATGCGGAATGAGTCGATCTTGCGGACAAGATAGACCTTCCTAGAATCTAAAGAAGACCTAATGACAAGAAAACCAACCAGACACTATTTTTCTCTAAATGTGCTTTTATAAATAATGGCAAACAAGTGTGTTTAAGGCCTACCTTATGTCCAACGCAAGTTTGGGGATGCCTTCGCTCCTTTGATCCAAGTGAGTTCCTTTGTCGCGAACCTGCAAACACAAACAAGGCAAACGATTAAATAGCACCTGAATAACCAGTATTATAAAACATATTTAACATGAAAGTCAAGGAGTCCATGAAACAAATAACATGAGATACTTGTTGAGAAA
>APFE030983347.1:0-18830 GCA_000404065.3 Pinus taeda
GGTGAACAAGTATCTGATTAAAACCTGAAAATCCATCTAGTAAAGAAATTCTAGATGATCCCACTACTCTTTGTAAGATATGGTCCATTTTGGGCAAAGGATAGTGATCCTTTAGAGAGACCTGGTTTAAATTTCTCAAGTCTACACACAGTCTGATCTCTCCTGATTTTTCCTTGTGGGAACTAAGTTAGATACCCATTCAGAGAATCTGATGGGTGCAATGATACCTGCTTCAAACATTCTCTTTATTTCTTTTTCAATGAGGGGAAGATGCATGGGGTTGATTCTTCTAAGTTTCTGTTTGAATGGTTTTTGATTTGGTTTTAAGGGAATGGTATGTTGGATCACTGAGGTGTCATAGGACTTCAAATCCTCATAACTCCAAGCAAATACATCTTGGAATTCTTTGAAAAAATCCACATATTTTGGTTTTTGGTCAGGGGGCAGATTTTTGGACAACTTAATCATTTTGGGCCGTTTTTCTGTCCCTATGTTGTGTTCTTCTATAGCAGCATTTAAAGGCTCCATTTTTGGCTTCTTGGGCACATCATTGTCATCAAACATGTCCTCTAATGGAGTAAGGCCAACAGGCAGAAAATTACTTTTTAGGTCAATAAACTCATTCTCAGCTTTGGCTGCTTCCTCTAAACACATTTGTTTTAGTTGCTCTATGTTTGCGTTGTCAAAAACCGTTGGGTTAAGGATTTGTTTAGCTGTTGCAACTGTTACAGACTGCTGATTTTCTTCTGTTAGCTCTTGGGAATCATTCATGGCATCCATGTCAATGTTTGTATTCGAAAATTTGCCCTCAAGAGTGAGGAAATTGTTAATCTGGGCATCGTTTTGAAACACTTGCCAATCTTTAACATTGTTGGGGACCGAGGGCCTATGTTTTATCTCAGCAGTGAAATGGTGATTTGGTTCAAAGGGAAGCTTGCATGTGCTAGCAAAAGTTGCTAGACTGTGAGCATGAATGTTATGGTGTCTTGAAATTTTGGCAAGCTTGGACTCATTGAAAGAATTGAGTATTTCTGTGGCAGCAGTCCGTCAGGCCTCTCATTCCTACTGTCATTAAGTAAACTAAAGTTGCACCTTTCATTTGTTGTACTATCAAGTCGAAGTCACCTAGAATGGACACTTTTGTAGCTCCTAGGACTTTGAGCCAATTTTAGGCCTAAGAGGAGAAGCTTCATACTCTACCATGTTTGTTTGTACATCTGAAATTTGTCTATAGGCATGGCCTTCTGCATGATTATCTTGTGTATTGTAAATCCATACCCCTGCCCCTGCTCCTAACTTGTTGACAGAACCATCAAACTCTAAATACCATGTGATTTCTTGTTTGAGGTTTGTATTAAGAGTTTCAATTATTTAAGGATTGGGCAGACTTACAATTTCTGTTTCGGGAGGTTCTTCTTGTTTGCTAGTTGCCTTGACTATTGTGACAATTTCATGGGCATTGGCAACTAATTTCTCATTGATGCATGTTTCTTGCTCTAAGGCTGAAGGCTTCTCATCAGTTGGAGGATTGGTGTCATCATTAAATAAAATAAAAGAATCCATATCAGAATGGATTGAGTAAATTGGAAAATTTTGGGGCTTTTCCTCACTGCTCACCACATACTTCATCAGTGTTTCTCTATACAGTCTCTTTGGTTGCCCAAAGATAGATATAGTGGCATAAGAGAGGTCAAGTTGAAGGGATCCTTGCAGTTTTGCTCCCCATGATCTTGATAGGAGCATGCCATATTTTGTTGGAATGTCAGCAACTACTACGTCCATTAGGATTGTTTTGTTGGGAAATTGGACTAAAGATACACAAAGGTCCTTGATTAAGCCTAAACACTTGACTTGACTTGAGTCAAAGGAGTATAAATCTTTATAAGGTCTTGTGACATCAAGGTTCAACTTTTCTATTACGGCTTTGGGCATAAGGTTATGTTAGGCTCCCGAGTCAAACATAGAATTATGCAAGATTTTGTCATGTATGTGCAGACTGACATAAAAGGGTGGGACAGGTCCATATGTTGATTTACCATTAACTTCCGGACCAAACAGTAGCTCAGGGGTATCATCTAAAACATTTACATCATCCCTGGCCTCTGGTAGTTGAAGTGACCTTTGGATTTGTTGCCTATATACATCATGTTTGGCAAGTTCTGAGAGGGGAATGGATATCTTGAGTTTTCCAATCTCTGCTTCTAAGTTGAATGGTTTCTCAAATGGACTCTTAGTGTTGATAGTAGCAGATTTATTTTTTTCGGACATATTCTCCGTGTTTTCTTTTTGAATGTCAGCGTTATGATGAATGACAATTTGTGGTATTTTTGTTTTGGGAAGATTTTTTGGAGTATCGTTCAGATTTTCTTTTGAGGGAGAGGAAGATAGAGGCTGATCAATAGGAGGCTGCATGTCTGTTATATCCTCTACAATTACCTGATGCAGGTTTCTGATAGCAATATCAGCTGGTTCTGGTATGACAACATTGTCTTTCATTTTGTTGGGTTGTTTGCTATCCTTTGTTCTGCTAGGTGCAGGGACATCAATGGTCCTTGTTCTCAACTTATATTGTTTGTGCACTTCATACACAACAGAATCATAACCTTGTTTAAAATCAAAAGACTCTCCCGACTTGGTCTGAAATTGTTTTACATCAGGGTAGTCTCGGTCCTCTTCAGTGAGAAAGATTTGCTGTTCATTTTCCGAATCTATCAAGTTCATGTGAGTCTCATCTGTGGGCTCACTGGATGTGGATGCTTCCGCATAGTTTTCTTGGAAAGGAGGCCTAATATCATGGTCGGGACTAGCCCTTCCAGCGTTTGTGGTCTGATTTTTCCTGAAGTTCGGGTTCCTTATGGTGTTGGATTGTTGACCTTCCCATGATGATTTTCTTTCAACGCTCTCTACTCTGTCTCCCAGCCTATGCATGCCGTTAATGATAGCATCTAGTTTTTGGTCTAAGGCCGAGGGTTCTTCCTTGAAGGTGGTTCTTCTTTCAGTTCTGGCTCTGTTTCTTTTGGCAATTAAGTTTTCCTCCACACTAACAACAACATCTTGCATTTCTGCAAGGCTTTGAGGGGCTCTTTCCCTTAACTGATATGCCATTTCAACATCGAAACCATCAGGGAATTTGTACAAAGCAAGATTAGGTGGCGGTCTTAGATTTTGTGGTATTGCATTGTAAACATTATTAAACCTTGCACAGTAATCCAAAACCGTTTCCTGAGGTCCTCTTTTGATAGTATCATACTCAGATAATATGTGCAAGGGGTCTTTCTTTTTCTCCCATCTATTGATAAATGTCTGTATAAGGCTTCTGGGTTTAATATGGAATTGGGTGTAAGTGCCCTAAACCAGGTTCTGACATCACCGGTCAAACTTTGGACAAAAATCTTCATTCTTACACTGTCATCATCAATCTCATAACTCTCAAAATAATCCTGCATTTTATTTGTATGCTGTAGGGCTGTGCAGGAATTTGTGCCATCAAAATAGGTAATTTTTGTCTGATAATCTTGAGGCATAGCCCTGGGATTAGCAGGCAACTGTAAGGGAGCATATCTATTAGCCATATTAATGGGGATAAGGGGAACAACAGGGATAAGGGGAATGACTGGAGCGACTGGGATAATAGGAGTAGTCGGGGTAGTATTTGTAGTGAACGGAGGTGTGGAAGAAGTGCCTGGAGAAGTGGATGATGAACACGGGGAAGAAAGGCTTGAACGGAACAAAACTTTAACAGGGGTTAAAAAACTACTAGGTTGAACTATTTCGGGACTAGAAGCAGTCAAACCTTCTTGCTGGTCTTGCTTTCGAAGGATCTTAGGGATTATGTTGGGATTTTCAAAAACAGCAGGGGGATTCGGATCTAGATTTAGTCTTGTGTAGCGCGAATGCTTCTTAGGAACCAGCTTCTAACTTGTTTTTTGGGAATTTTTCTAAGAACACAGGTCGACCGAACTTTTTTAAGGTCGGTTTCTTCCTATGTGGAGCTTCAGACTGGTTTTGTGAGATTATCTGAGGAGGTCCCCAGTGGAGTCGCCATTATGTTATCACTCACGTTGTCCCTAAGCTCCTGAAGGGATACGGCCTAGGTAACCACAAACTAATCTTTGGATTGCAGGTTCTAGCCCACCTGCAATCAGAGAGGGCTCTCTCTTAATGATTTAACTTTGTTGATGATGATTTTAGGCTAGTTATTGGGTTCGGGGGTTTTGATTTTTTGTTTGGATGGAGTTTGGATGGAAGGAAATTGCATTGGAGCAGAGAGGCAAGGGATCGGGTGATAATTTCAAACCATTGGGCATGGAGTCATGGATTAAGGATTGCTGTTGCGTTTTCTTGGTCACAAGAGGATTACGGAGCAGGATAGCTACACATGAAACAATACCAATTTGCTGAAAAGATGGGATGAAAGTCAGAGATGAAAGGCAATTAAGAATCTTTCATCAACTAACAGGGAAGATAGGTGAATGAATGGTCATCTAGGAGCATTTAAGAATTCCTAAACTAACATTCATATATGAAAGAAACAGCGTAAACAAGATCATTTAAGTATGCATGTTCATAACCATTCCAGATGAAAACATGAAGAAATTGCAGAAATTGAGCCCAAGGCGCAGCCAAGCAAATCCTAAACTATTCTTCTTTTCTGCAATTTAGATGGTGGATTGATGACAGAACAAACATGAGAAACAAAACAGAGTTAAGGAAACACTTATTGAACCATGTAGAAGCACAGGAATTCCATAGTCACTCCTCGACCAATTAAACACAGCAGACACTTTCAGAATCCATGCATCTCAGCAGTCTTTGATTATAGAAAATATCACATTTACAGTGCGAGTCTCTACTCAAGCAAAATCTCAAAACCAATAAAGATCAAACAACCAACCAACCCCTACTCCATTTTCAGGGTGGTATATATAAGCAAAATATCTAAAGTTATTTATTACAGCCGACCTAAACAGGTCTGCAAGAAGAAAACTTTCTAAACCTAACTTATGTTGGAATTAAATGCAAGTAAATCTGCTTTGGGTTGCGCCAGTGGTAGCTGGATCAAAAAATGAGTTAATGTGTTGTCCTCTGTGGCTTGGTGCAGTGGTTCTATAATAACTGTGCATTGAGTTCTGGTCCACTAATCTCCTGTGAGCTTTAATGTGCAGTCATTTGTGCTGGTGAGCTTTGAATGGTTCCTTAACTGCTCCTTAACTTTCAGGGATTTCTTTCAATGCTTGATTTGCCTCGAGCCCTGAGAAAATCTCCTCTGATACACTTTGCCGCTACTCTGATACTCTTTAGCCTCTGAACTTGGTCTCTCTCTGTCTTCAGATACGTTTAAATTAGCAAAATCGAGCTTTTTCTGCTATTTTCGGTGCAAAAAGGGCCAAGGAATCAAAAGATTCCCTAAAGATTCTCCAATATGGCCCATTTTCCGTACGCTAATCGTGCATTGAAAACTACCTCTGTTTTTCATTCCGGAGCTTTAAAGCTTGATTTTTGCGCTTGCACGTTTTTCTGTTTTTTGGCTGCTGACGTCAGCATGACGTCAGTAGTACGACGGATGACGTCAGCAGTGGGGTCCTCTGGTACGGATATGACATCAGCATGCTGACGTCAGTAGGGTGACGTGGCAGTATGGCAGGGTGATGACGTGGCGGGACACGGTGGCAGGTGACGCGGGCCAAGCGCAGGCAGGAAGGGGTGAGGTGGAGGCAACGTGGCGGGGTGACGCGACGCTCCTGTCATGTGAGGGGAAGGGCGGTTTTGGGGTTCATCGGACCGCCCTTGGTACGCAGGCGGTTTATGTCAGGGGCGGCCCGATGCAATGGGAAGCCGCCAGCTGTCCCAGTGTACGACGGTAAAACCGTCGGACATCGGGTGCTAACGTACCCATACAAGAGGGCACCTGATATGCATAATAGCCGTCAGATCTGGGAGGGCTGATCTGACAATGATCGGGCGAAGAAGGTGCGCGAGGTTTAGTGAAACAGCGCGTGTGTTATTTTTTAATTTTTCGCGGCGCGGGTAGGTTTTAACTTTAGGAAATGGTGTAATGGGTTTCAGCGCTTTGTTCAATTATTAATCAAACCTTAATAATTTCCAAAATGCAATGCGCGGGGGGGTTTGTTAATGGATTTGAGGGGGGTTTTTTGTGTTTTGGAAGGAGTCCAAACACCGTGGAGGGAGAATTGTGCAGGGATGAGGGTTCTTACTAAGATCCAGGTGACTTAGTAATTCCCAAAGAGATAGTTATGGTTATGTTTCAACCAGGGAAGGGGATATTTACATAGGGGGATTATTAACATAGTTTTAGTAGGGGGAAGGGGAAATATATAGGGATTTACATAATAATGTCAGTAGTTAATATGAAAATGACAAGAAAGCGCTAAGTTCCAGAGGTCTTAGGCTTCAAAGGGGAGATAGAACTTTGAGAGAAAATATGTACCCTCCTTGGATAAAGCAGATCTTTACCAAGGCAAATTCTATGGACAATGATGAAACTAAGAGATATGAAGCAGATCTTGACCTCTTTAGGGGAAGTTAGTAAATGATTTAGGGAATAAGAAGAAGGGGAAGTTAGTCATGCCTCGCTTGAAGTCCTTCAAATGGGAACTGCCTGTTGACTGTGATTTGTATGAGTGTAACACTTGAAAATGTGGAATTAATCACAAATCAACATTTTGCAACCTCAAAATTACCTACCCAGCCTACTTACCTAACAATTTTTCTTCTTTTTGGTTTGGGTGCACTTGGACTTGCAGACCCAGCTTTTCTACCTTTTCTTTTCATGTCTTCCTATCTACATCTACACTTATTTCTTCCAAGGGCCCAGATTAAGCAGTTGGGCTCCTTTGATTCTCTACCTATCTAAGAATCTGCCAAGATTAAGCTGTTTGGACAGATCATTCATTCTCTATATTCTAAAACAGGAAATTGAAACCTAGGGAGACCAAGTTTAAGCTATTTGGACCTCCTTTAGTTGAAACTTCTACAAAAATGGAATAACTCTTCAAAATTGGAATGCAGCAGATGAACTTTGAGTAGCATTCTTTCATGGCCTCTTCCTCTGGTGACTGTTAGCAAATATGGAGCGTTGCAGCATGCAAAGTATGAAATATTTGGCCTGTAAAAATGTCCATCATGAAATATGAGTAACTTGCTGCAGCAGGAGGCTAACACAAAGATAGGAGAAGGCCCTCATCTCAAGGAGGTAGCTCATAGGGATAAGACCAAAAGGCCAAGTTGACAGAACTCGACCGCATCCACGTCGAACAACCTCTAGCTCGTCGTTCTGGAAGCCTCTAGATCATGAAACTTCTTTTCCTCTTTGGGAAAATTTCCTTTTAGGGATCATCGCTAGTATCTAAGAAAAAAGTGCACTGACATCACGGGGCTAGTATAGTGCAACTAGCGTCCATCATGGTTTGAGTGTCATGGGGGAAATGATGCCAAAATTAGGGTTTTAGAGTCATTTCCTTCAGGGGAAGCTCAAGTAATTTTTCCATCATTGTTTTAGGGAGGATCTGAGTTGCATATTTGAATGAGTACACTGCATGATGGTCATGTTTTAGGAACTTCGGGGTATGTCACGGGTGTTAGAGTCATATTTGCATACTTTCATTTGTGATCAAAACTCCTCTTTTATATCATATTAGTGCCCCATGTTGTAATTTTTTATCATTCCACGTAGATCCTCATGCAAAAATTTACTCACTGATGGTAGCCCAAGTGAAAATCCCACTCTCCCTAAAAAAATCAATATTTGTCGGCCCACCTTCCTATGTCTTGTTGAACATACATTCATTTTAAAAGCTCGTTGCATCATGTCTTATGTCAGTCAAGTCTACATGAAGTCTACTCACTCAAGGTTTTCATTAAGTCTCTAGGTTTGATTTCTTCAATGTCCAATAAAACACTATTTCACTACATAAGGCCAACAAAAGCATGAGAGTGAAAGAAATAATATCCCTTTTTCATTCAAAAAGGATTTTCAAACATGTAACTATGGTTGCTAGAGCTCTAATTTTCATTCCAAAAGTAAAAGTTTTGTTTCAGATTGTAATTTTATTTCGAAAAGAGAGGTGTAATAATTTTATTTATTTATGTAATTTTATGTTTATCATATGTAATAAGTCACTATTCCTAGATGTTTACTCAAACTCTATTGCCAATATCATCTAAGCAAAAGTCAAAATTAAAGATTGCCAAAACTTCAGCATCATCCACCTACAAAGGAAAAAGTCAGAAAGAAAATTTGCAAAGAGGTCAAAAAGGTGAAATGAAACATTAGAAAGTGGGTTTTAAATTTAAAAGATCAAATTCACTCAGCTATAACGGACTTCTTGGCTTCAAACTCAGCTTCATTTGCCTCTTAGCACTGATTGAGCGAACCCCAAGAGACCCTTTTCACAATTCAGGGTGAAAATCAATAGAACAGAGCAGGCACTGCATGTTCTCTTCTAGCGTTGCACATTTACCCGGTGCTCCGCGTTTCCTTAAGGCGTTGCACATTACCTTAAGGCGTTGCGTGCTTGCCTAAGGTACTGCGCACTCTGCATTGGTGCTGCACGTTTGACCAGGAAGGCTACAGTCACCTCCTTAGCTCCTCCAAAGTGCATTCAATCTCCAAACAAGTAAGTAGCAGCTAAGGAATGTGTTTTTCTTCCTCCTCAAGTCACTCCCAAAGTGTTTTAAAGGTTTAATTGAAAGTTCTGTTTAATTCTATATCTAAACCCTAGATCTCCCCCAAAACCTACCTTGCACTCTCAATCCCTTTTATACACTCCCCTACACCTTTCTTCCCTTTTCCTAAACCTTTTTATCCTAGATACCCTCTAACCCTTTGTCCCAAAACCATAAGTCCTAGGTGATACAACTACCTAGCCTCCCAAACCCCCCATATTGCAAAATATTTCCTCCATCCCCAAGCTATCATACTACTACCCTATATCCCCCTCCATTACATATATCCCTTCACCCATCATCTTCATATTTACCCTTCCCCATTTCCTATTTCCGAAAAACTACATTCCCACTACCTTACACCTCCCTAGGGTTTGATATTAAACACCATGGCAGATGAGGAATACAAACCACACAATGAGGAAGAGGAAACAAATAGAGAAGAAATGGAGGTTAGGAAAACTCACAAAGGAGGCCAGATACACAGGTTTGAGCCCACAGATCTTAGGGAACTCCTAGCATCCCCTATGACTATGACATCCTTCAAATGGATAGGCTATTATGATTTATGTGAGCAAGTTCAGGCAGTCCAACACCATCCTGAGTTGACTAGGCTCTTCATACCTAAACTCCAAGACAACCAGGTCACTCTAGTAGGTATCACTTTTACTTTATCTACTTCCATTATATCAACTGCCACCGGAATCCCAGATGTTGGGGAGAAATGGTTTAAACAAGGTGATTTGGAGAGGCATTATTATGAGCCTTACATGAAACCAAGGTACCAAAATGAAAGAAGGGGCTATTTCCCTTTTTCACACCTCCTTGACAGATATGCCCCAATGATGAAGATTATTATGAAATATTTTTCATGTGAAGGTAGATTTTCTAGGCTCTATTCTTATCATATCCGGCTTTTAATGCATTTTACTAGGTAAATATGCTCAATATACCCAACTATATTTTTCGGAGTGTTGAGAAGATGGCCTACATTTCCGAAAAGAGGGAGTATAAAGATCAAATGAAGAGCCTATTTCATCATTACCTCATTAAAATCATAGTCCTTTATCATCTCAAGGAACTTAACATTTAATGGAGTACAGTCATAGATAATCCCTTATTCACTCATTCATCTACTCAAAAATTTCAAAGCATCCCTTCATCATCTCATCCTTCCACCTCCATTCCTCCATCTCAGCCCATAGATCATTCATCTGCATCTCATGAGTCAGCCACAACATCACCTCTATCATCACCATTCCATGAGCATATTCATTCACCTATCAAAGATGAATTCAGAGAGCAAGAGCACATTGAATAGGGTGAGGTCATCAAGCCTAAGGGGTTGATTTGGGCACTTCGACACATACTTATCAGAGGGGACACAGGCATGTGTTTTCCCCACAGCTTGTGGGAGGGGCCTTTCCTTCTTCATCAACAAATCAGGTACAAAAGGGCAAGGAAAAGATGACAGAGATCCAGCAACAAGAGGAGGACCTCCATGAGACAGAGCAGGATTTTGACTTAGTTGACCTGAGTGAGCATGATGACAGTGAGAACACAAGCATTGTCATTAAAGAAAAGGATGCACTCATTGGGGAGCTCCAGGTCAACTTGCACAGGGAAAAATACATCATCTCATATTATGAGTAGGAAAACAAGCAGTTTGAAAGCAAACATGAGCTCATGGAGATTCAGCTTGTCAAGGTAAAGATGGAGGTTGAAAGGGCTAATGCTTTACTTGATGAAGCATATGGAGAATATAGTAACCAATTAGAGGAACAGGTGCCAAGAAGAAGGTCAAGGACCAAAGGCCTAAAAAGAGCATTGGAGCTAGAAAAATAGAAAGAGGCTGAACTAGCTAATGAGCTAACCCTAAATAGTTTGACACTGGCGCTGTGCATTTTACAGTTGGCCCAATTTTTCATTGTTCTTCTACAAAATTGATTTTTACCTATGGGAAATCATTGTTTTACTAGTGTAATTTATGTAATTATTATGTTTTTACTATTACCTAGGGTAAGAACATTAGGTAAATGACCTCCATGACTTGTAATGAATCAATTTACTTAAGTTAGGGATGAGTCACTTTGACCACCCTACACTCTAGCTATTAGTTCAATTTTTGTTGTAATTTCTCCTCTTCTCATGGATTCGGCCCCTTAGGCTAGGATGAGATGGTTTGAGGCCTATATCATGTAATTTCTTAGTCATTCTATAGGTTGGACTCTATTGGATGATGTATTAGTGTTTCAGACTTTGGCATGAAATATATTGGATGAGTTGCAGCTATTTTGGCGGGATTCCCGTGGCATGGTATTTTGACGTTGTTTCCTCTTTGGTTACATATGTATGAATGTTTTGTACCCTTCATGATCCATTTCACTTTAAAGATGTTTAATTTTCAAGGTGTGATAAGCAAAATTCATCTTCTATGCTTTGTTTTAGGAAAATCATCATAATTTGTTTTATTTCTTCAGTTTAAAAAGAATTCATGATTTTCATGCGTTTTTTAGCACCTCACTAGTCTAAATCATTTCATCACTATACTACAAAGTGTTAAAGTAACTTTCCTACGTTGCCCCATCAGATGTCTGCAATTTTGATTCTCTTTTTCCCTGACCTATTTCACTCTCTGACCTAATTCACTCATCCAGTGACTACCCCAATCAAATCAAATCAAACAAACCCTGAGCTACTATATCTAGCCTAAAACCCTAGTCTATCTAGCCCTCTTGGTTGTGATTCTTTAGAGAGAGCCCTCTCCAGCTTGGAAGGGCTAGCTACCAAGTCAAAATATTGGTCTGTGGTTACCTTAGCTAAACTCTTCCTCATCCTTGGAGATCCAGAGGAGTGATAACAATGGCGAAGTGCAGGAGGTGTGAGAAAATATTGTGTAATAGATGCCCCCTAAAGCATGAAGGCAGAACAGAGAGTGATGGTTGAGATGCTTTACGATATTTTGCAAGGATGAGAAAAAACAATGTCAGAAGACCTGCAAATCAAGGACACATATACATATACATATCTGATATCAAAACATGAATCTATGGCATAGAAGCAACCATTTAGATAGTAAGGACAATGTGAAAGGATCCATGGTATGGGCACAACCATGCAAATGAAAAGGATCATCTGTAAATCTAAGATCTAAGGTATGGATGCAACCATCCGATATAGAAGGATCATCATAAATGTAAAGTCCTGAGGTATGGTCACAACCATTCGTATAGTAGAAACATGTGTACAATCATGAACAATACATAACTCCACACAACCTGATTCATATCAAACAAGACTTAGGGTCTTGCGCTCCATTCCAACCTAATCGAAGTACGAATTATAACATGTGAATGAATGCTTTGAATTCGAACATGCTAGAAAAATACCTAATTACTAGAAAATGATGTGGACCATTAACAGGCACAAGAGAAATAACTGATAATGACAATGGTCCTCAAGGTACGATAGTACAATTTGTGAATGTGAAAATGAAGCTGAAGTCGAACACTCGTGGAATCATATGATCTAAGGCCAATGATGAAAACTTGTCGTCGAATGTAAAGAACTTGCCATTAAGGGATGCAATATCTAAGGTACTGAAAGGGAGTCTCTAAGTCATATTACCAGATAATGAGCTGAATTTGATAGGAAGTGACTCATCGAAGGAGGGCCATGATGTTTCCCCCGCCGTCGACATGAGATGAGGAACAAAGTAGAATGAAATGAATATGATTCAAGGTTGTAGCAAAGGGTCTGGAAATTTATAGGTAATGAACTGCAGATAGGACTTCTCTTGAACATTAGCAACACGACGCCAGAGTGTGGCAGCATTTGACTCAACATATGACCAAGGATTATGATGAAATGGAACATTCAGATGAGAGGAAAAATGGATCACCCAAACCCGGGAGGACAAGTGAATGAATGAGGATATCCCAACCCGACATGAGAAGCAGAGAGTGTCATGTTCAAGAGCGACATGCCACCTATACAAAGGATGTTTCACTTTCATTTTCCCTACTATTTCTAGCACGTACCTCTTTATTTTTACACAATCTTGAAGAGGATACCATATGTTTGTCATATAAGTTCATTCTACAAATTAATCCATCCTAGTAAGTTTTATGAGTCCTAGGAAGGAGAAACTCGATCTCATCATGGTGAAGAGTCTTTCATTGTAAAGTTTTAATGAGTCCGACAGAAGAATAACTTGGTATCTTTTTCATGTTTAGAGAGTTTGAAAAAGAGACGAAAAAGAAAACTCCATCATGTCCCTTTTCGTAATTTTTCCCTCGAACCCGAAAAAGTAGAAAACAATATTCGAGAGGACTTCTTGACCATATCGAACAAGGTGTACCTTTTTTGTAAATAGTCGATCTCAGCCCAAAAAAGGGGTAAACGTATATTGAGATGGCGTCAATTCATTTAATTTAACGAGTTTGAAATGACAAGTACTCGACAATCTTTTCATTTTTCAAGAGTGAGAAAAGAGCTGAAAGATGACTCTGTCTGGAAGAACGAGAGGTATAAAAGCATATCAACTGGTTTTGGTCACGATGGAACTGCTCAAAACATGTAAAGGGTCAAGAGTATAGATAATAAGACTGATCATTGTAGATGTTACCCAGGCAAAGGTAAAATAACCAAGTGAAAGCATATGATTGGTCAAAGAGATGATGACGATGGAATGAAAAAACCAAGGCTCATCTGGAAAAATAGGCTGATAAAAATTACAATCATGAGATGTAAAGAGGGAATGGTTTCATTTTTACACAAGCTTGAAACACGAGAAATTATGCTTGAGTATACTTGAAGATGGTTTCATTTTTTTACAAGCTTGAAACATGGGAAAAAACTATGCTTGGATTTGGTTTCATTTTTACACAAGCTTGAAAAGGAAACAAACTATGCTTGGATTTGGTTTCATTTTTACACAAGCTTGAAACAAAGATCAACTATGCTTGAGATGAGTTTTCATGCCCCCAACATAATGACTCAATTCTAGGTAAATGCCCCCCAAGCTTCATTTCATTCACCTAAGTAGACTACTGGTTACTAATAGGTAGATCGAATGAAGGTTCACTTATGAGATCAAGTGAAAGACTCAACTGGGATTTTATGAGATCTAATCAAAGACTCAAATTGGAAGGAGATTTATTTCATTTTTTAACAAGCTTGACACAAGTAAAGGAACTATGCTCATGGCACCTATTTCATTTTTAACGAGGTTGACATAGTAAAGGAACCATCCTCATGAAACCATGTTTCATTTTTTAACGAGCTTGACACAAGTAAAAGAAATTTTCTCCATCCCATTGGTCATAGACCAAAAGAGGCCATGGCTTCCAAGAGGTTCTCATCAGATGGGAGAACAACACTCTGGAAGGGATACATGTCCAGGGATCTAAATGCAAAATCAGGCTCCAATGCCCCCAGTACATGATGTACTACATCACCTACTAGATCATCAGTAGATGTGGGCATGGAACAAGTGGCTACATAATTAACCTATGGCAAGGGTGATACCGCTTGCACATAAGAGCCTCTTAGGGATGATGGTTGATTGGGAGTTGATTTAGGACCAATGAAAGTAAGCTAATCAATGATCACAATGCTTCCTTCATGCAGGAAACACATTACTTGAAAGAGAGAAGATACAAGAGCTCCCATGACATAAACATAGTCATGACCAAGGAGTAGATTAAAATCCAATGAGCCTTGGACAACCATCACGTCTATATAGACAATATTTCCTCCCAAAGTAATAGGAAACTTAGGAAGGATCCCTAACGGTTGACTGGTTCCTTTGTTAAAAGCTAACAGATTCTAGGTGATGGGGACAATCTAGGAGAACATAAAGCTTGCCAAGCAGTTGAGGATAGGATGCTAACATATGCACCCTTGTCTATGACTGTGCTAGGTACGGTCATATGTTAAGATTGTATTGTAATATTGAAAGGAACATAAGATAGAAGACGATATCCTAGCAGTCGACTCCAATCAAAAGAATTAACTAAACTACTCGGAAGGGGTGTCGTAGGAACGTGAGGGTTGCCCTCTTTCTCTATGGGAACAGGAGAACTTCTCTCATGCACCTTGGGAACATGATTATTTCCCTCCAGTTCATTCGAAACTTAGGAAACTAGAAGAACCTGAGCGGTATGGGGTTCACTCTCTACCTGAAAGGTATGGTTAACCGAAGGTGGAGTTAAGGCTACTATTTTCTCAACCAATGTTTGGTTGAGAATTGACTCATGAGACTCACTTTTAGAGAGAGCAGGGTTGACTAAAGATGAATTTTGATCAATCACTAGATCAACTAGTGATGGATCAGGGGAAATCTTTCGATGACCAACCGGAAGACAAGGTTGGCAAGCTCTAAGGTTTTCCAACTCTTTGGAAGCCTCATCCAAAAGAGGACAAAGGTGAACGAAATGATTACCTTCACATAACTTACAGGGAAATTTGACTTTTCCATTTTTCCCATGAGCTTTATGGTTACTAGTTGAGGGTTCGTCACCAACATGAACTCCAGAGGCTGATGACAAAGGTTGATGTGAACCTATGGACCACACTTTTAAGACCTTGAGAATACCAGGACAATTCCGAAGAAGGTGGTCACCCTTAAATAACATACAAGGGAATTTTACTTTCCAGGGTTGATTGGAAGATTTTTATTCATTAGTTGCATTAGTAACAATAGTTGTTTGGTTGCTCCCTTGCTTATTTTGCTTCTTCATCTTCATCCTCTTCTTCCTAATTCTTATCTTCTTGGTTACTAGAATCCAGACTTTCACTACGCGAAGAGGAAGAACGAGGTGAAGAAATATGCGAAGAAGGTGAGGGGTCAACTTTAGGATCAACATGAGGTTGATGTTGTTCAGGTGGAGGAGAACTTGGTCGAAAAATAATTTTGACACTCGGAATCACCGAGGTCGAAAATAACCAAAGTGGTAGACCAATGGTCAATATAGGAAGGGACAATGTTGCCATATACAGAGCACCAATATTTCCAAAAGAATGAAAAGAAATAGGATTTCCGTTAGAGGGGTTTCCTTGATTGGTAGACTCAGGAAATGTTGCCATTCCTATCAACCTAATATCTACTAAGGAGTATTTCCACAGGAAGGATGTTGTTCCGTGGTTAATTAATTGATTTTAGAAATTTAAAAAAATAAATAAAAAGGGGTAAGCTAGGCAAGAGGGTTTACCAAGTATCCTTGAACCACAATATAAACCTTAGCCGAAACCAAGGACTTAATATATGGTTACCAATCTCCCTGAATGTTGTGTTTGGTGTATCACATCTATAAGGCAGCTGAATCGGTTACATGTGGCTAAAGGGTAGCAACCTAATGGGGTCTCCCAATATATACGCGACGGTACGGGGAGCACATGTCCGTGTTAGCGTTGTCTAATATAGAACCGTTTGATGAGAGCGTCCCCATATACTTATCATACTGAAGTTCCTACGATATACCCAAAAGTACTGGAGAACCTTCTATACACTTCCATACTAGGATGATATTTCACCCTTGGGATACACTGTAGGTAGTTAACGACAATTGCTATGTTTAAAGATGTCGGAACACGTCTCTAGCCTAGACCTATAGATATTTGCGTTAAGTGACAAATGGTTCTTAGGTTAATTGAGGTAAATTTTAAGTTTATCTTGGATTAAGTTTCAATTTGATGGCTCAATGATGTCACATGTTCCTATAATGCAACTATATGATGAAAATTGAATCTTTTCATCCAATGAAGGCTAAACTAATGAAGGAATAGAAACAACCAAATAATGCATCAACACAATTCTTTCTAATGCTAAATGTAAAAATGAAATCTAATCTTTTATTTCACTAACAAATGCAATGTCAAGATGTAATCCTATAAAAAGTAAAATCACATTCCTTTTACTAATATGCAATAATGATTTTCTTTCACTTTGATTCAATCAATGCAAACTAGTGCAATGAGCAAAGAAAAATGAAATCAACTTAATGAAAATGAAAATCTATTTTACTTTATGATTTTGAATGCAAGAAATATCTAAAAAATACTTAAATGACAAGATCTTTCACTTTTTTCTTTTCCGAACATAAAATGAAGACAAATACTTCCTTTCAGTTCAAACAAAGAAAACAATTTGTAATCTATGCTTGATAATAGAAATAAAGTAATCTTCAAAGCACCAAAATTACTCGACACTAATGAAAATAACTTCACATTAATGAACCAAAAGAAACTTGGAAAATATGCCCTGATTGCAGGAAGACTCTTGAATGGGAGAAATCAATCTCAGAAAAATGGACCAAAGAATGAGTGGAGGGTGACCTAGAAGCCCTAGAAATCGTAGAAAGCAATGAAGCTTCAAATACACATTAACACAGTCGAGAGACAATTTTAGTTATACAAGTATAACAACCAAGACAAATACACTCTAGACACATTGGAAAATCATTGATAGAGGGAAAAAAGATTGAAAACAAGAAGAAAACCCCTAATGTTTCTTATCCTCTGGGACCATCGTGCCTTTTACAGGAAAAAGGGTGATGCAAGGGTAATTAGTGCATTTGTAATTAAAAAATCAGTGATGACATCATGACTGTTAAGTTTAGACCCACGATGGGCGAGAAAAATGAGGAAAAATAAAAAATCTTCAAGACAGAACAGATTGAGTGTCCTCAAGCAATAACCAATAAGTGCAAATAGCTACAGAGAAGCAAACAAGTAAAAAAAATGGTGGTTGGTCGAACTCATCATAGAATCAGGGTGAAGGATTAGATGGAAAGGGTTGTAGCTTCCCTAGAGGAGTCATCATTTTTTTGTCTAAGCAACCCTCTCTACGGACAGAGACAATCCCTCTAGACCAATGAGGTGGACTTGCAACCTACGTGACAATCTACTAGAAACTTTCCTAAGTCACAATCAAAATAGAAGAAGATGAAGATGGCCTACCTCGTTCTGATGCTATAATATCCTCCTTTGTTGAAGACCTCGAATTGATTGCGCCACGGGATCGGTCCTACTGCTCATAACGTTTGAATTCTTGCACAAGATATCAAGATACAACAAAGCATACAAGTACAAATAACATAATGGAAAGTAACCTACTTAACAGATCAAGGAGTGTTAAGATAAATGATGCATTAACATACACATTTATGGAAAATGAACCACCAGTTGTATATGTTAATAGAATAAAGGAGGAAGCATACAACCAAGACTTGATGTCAATAATCTCTCCTTGAGTGAATGTCCAAGTCCAAGCTCAAGCTCCACAAGCACTCCTTCTCCAAGCCAAATGAGTAGCATGTAAGCATAATCTTAGCGTAAGGGTGCAAATAGCCAAAGACCAAACATTGGGAATGGGAGAGGATGAATATGTAGTTAGGATCTCTCCAAAGATAGGAGAAGGCCCTCATCTCAAGGAGGTAGCTCATAGGGATAAGACCAAAAGGCCAAGTTGAGAGAACTCGACCTCATCCATGCTGAATAACCTCCAGCTTGTCGTTCTAGAAGCCTCTAGATCAAGAAGCTTCTTGTCCTCTTTGGGAAGATTTTCTTTTAGGGATCATCGCTAGTATCCAAGCAAAAATCACACTAGCATCGTGAGGCTCGTATAGTGCAGCTAGCAACCATCACAGTTTTGAGTGTCAGGGGGGTTGATGATGCCAAAATTAGGGTTTTAGATCCATTTCCTTCAAGGGAATCTCAAGGCATTTTTTCATCATTGTTTTAGGGAGGATCTGAGATGCATATCTAGATGAGTACATTGCATGATGGTCATGTTTCGGGCACTTCGGGGTATGTCACGGGGAAGTGTAGGAGTGGTGACAAAACACTGTCTAACATCTCCTCCTTAGCAACAGGGATGGAGAGGACCACCACACTCTCATTTTCCCTATCCCTTAATAAACAACCTAACATTTAATTATTAATCTGGGAGTTTGTAAACTTCGAGGCACAACACTGGAAATGCCAGAGAGAGCCCTTAGAAACCTGTAAACCAAATTCTATTCTAACTTGTGCATCAATCTATTTACAACATCATGAAAGCAACAATTAATTTGAATCCTGCACTCAAGGGAAACTTTAGAAAACATAAACACTAATCCTACAATTTTTGAAAACAACCCTAA
>APFE030983347.1:19796-31640 GCA_000404065.3 Pinus taeda
AGTATTTAAAACTTACTTCAACTTCACTTTTATTATTCCAAATTCTATGTGCGACTTTTATTCAGTGAACCAGCATATGTATGTTATTATGATGAAAGAAAACTGTGTATATCCAGTCAACTAGCATTACATATAGTTCATCATTTGTTAACCTTTAACTGGTGCATCCGTACTTCATTAAACATGTATTAAGAAGAAACTATGAGAAGTAGAGAGTAGATATATCATCAACACATAAGAAACATATCAACACACATGAACACTAGAATTTTAGGTGGAAACCCAATGTGGGAGAAAATGACTGTTGTTGTTGTCTTTGTCTTCTTTAAAAAAAAAATCTTCTTACAATCTTGTATTGGTGTAGACTTTAACCAGTAGGAAGGCTCCTACCTACAGAAGGCTACAACCTTCGCTCATTTTCCAGCTCCTACAGAAAGGGAGATACAAACCCCTTTCTGAAGATTGTTTTCCTCATCTCTTTATGGATCATTTTTCAAAATGTTTCAAACTAGATCCACTTTCTAAAATAAATTACTCAAATATTGAACCAATTGAATCATCAAATAAAATGATGTAACCATTGAACTAGACCAGAACAAATCATGCCAATGGATCGCCATTCATCAATATACCAAGCAAAACATTGTTACCCATCACAAAAACCAACTACTTCCACTGCAAACTTTGTTCAAGCATACATTAGATTGTATACGCTATTGTTCTTAATCATACATGCATATGTACATGATTCTCTTGAATAATACCCATGTATAGGTCTCAATGATACTAATACCTGAATTAGAATTAGAATCACTATCACACTAAAACAATCATTGTATCACATAGTAAACCCATCACAGATCGCAGATCCAAATACAAATCATTATATAGCAGCATCATTGCTTAGTTAAAATTTCATTCCATAATTAGTTCAACCCAACCAGTACTGTCAAACACAAATCACTATGAGAGATACATCATTAACAAATAGTAGCAAACATAATTGAACTAATCAACCATCGTTAACAATTCATGCTTCAAAACCCTAGAAGTTGTATGCTACTCTTATAAATAACACTAGTGTATGTACATGTTTTTAATACTTGACACCTGCGTACAAATTCTAACATTTTTAAAGAATGTATATGCGACCCCCCTTGAAGTAGATCTACATATGTATGTGACCTCTCTAAAGAAATCTTGCGTACATATATGCAATTACTGAATCATTCCTTCGCTGCAACCACAAAGCATATTTTTCAACCCTTACTGTCACATGTTCATGTCAGAGTATCATTACCATCACATATTTATCATTGTTAGTCATAATCACAAAGGATCAAACAAGTGTGTCTATTAGTCACTACAATGATTTTAGACCTATTACATTTGATCCTCCTTCTTGCTCCTTGGTGCACACTTGTTTTAGATCAAACTATTCATCAATAACCCATAACTTGCACACTTAGCACTTTGATCTCCTTCTCCTTATATAGCTTAGGCCTTAGCCAATACCTTAGGAAAATCCCTTAGTAATGTAAATGGTATTATTTGATAGGATCAAATATTCATTTTTGCGCTCATTACTATGGGCCAATAACATGGCAAAGACCCCTGGTATTAACAATACCATGGTGTGGAAACTGTACACGACTTTTCTTTACCCTGCCCATGTATGTATGTGAATTTTCTTCAAAGGACCCACATATAATTTCCTAAACTTCACCTTTATCATGTTTCTATCTTTGAGCTAATATTCCTTTGTCCATATCACCTGTATCATCTGCATAATCATCATGTTGACATCTTTATCAAGTAGATTTCCATCAAGGACAACACATTAGACATAATTCCAACAATAATGTCTCAGCCAGCCACAACCTCCATGCTAGCATTACACAACCACAATTTTAACATCACAAAAAAAAGGTAATAGGAGGTGTGTTGTAGATATGATGGTACAGTGGTGAAGAGAAGGCCTTATCTTGATGAGGTCAAGGGTTCAAATATTTGTGTTACCATATTTTGTGGGATATTATTTTTCCAAAATACAATTTGCACATGAAGTCCATTTGATCTCGTTCAAAGTGTGTTTGAAATATCTTGATGACCTCATTGACATGGATACCTTTTATCAACATTTGAGGCAATAAATTTAGATCAATTGTGGTAATCCTCTTAGGTCAATAGATGAAGCAGACACTAAACGATATCAAGGTAGAATATGATCATCCAATCTCAATAATCTACAACAATACAAGTGTAATCAACATTCGAAAGAATCTTATTATGTACTCAATGATGAGGCATGTTTCGATCAAGTACCACTTCCTAAGAGAACAAATAGATAAACAAGTGTCAAGATGGAATACATTTCCATTGACGAACAAGTTGCAAATATTTTACCTAAACCCTTTCAAGTGAAAGACTTGAATATCTAATATAAAATCTAGGAGAGATATCCGTCTCATCTTGTCAATAAAGGGAAGCACAATCTTGGGGGTAGAAACCCTTTTCCATTTATGTCAAAGGGGTAGAAGTTGAAGATAAAGGAAGAATTATGGATACAAGCAAAGTTATAGATAGAGGGAGTAGTTCAATGTTTTTATAGGCTTGAATAAGGGTTTCCATAAATGAGAAAGGGGGACATTATCAAAAATATTTTTCTCATTGATGTCAAAGATAGGTGGAGACTATAGATTTCCAATATAAATATTGCAAAATGGATATTGTTGGAAATATTTCTTTTGGAATATTGATGCCTAGTTTTGAAACACTATCTTTGAAGAAAGTTTTACTGTAAATACTTACTTTAGTTTAGAGTATAGGATTCATGATCGAATGCATTCTTTTGATACATTTCCAACGATATATGTCACTCCCTTTGACTCAATAGGAATGGGGAGATATGAAATATTCAGTCAGGTTTGCCTAACCATAAAGTATAAGTCAACTCAGTTGTTGGGTGCAATATATGGTGGATTAATGGAACAACATTTAATGTCAATCCAGGGTCCATGGACTTTGAGGCATTGCACCAGAAATGCTAGAGAGAGCCCTAGCAACCTCTAGATCAAATTCCTATGCCAACTTGCTTACCATCCTCGTAAATTCCTGTAAACAATTATCAATTCGATTCTTGCACTCAAAACCAATCCTTAGAAACCATCAAAACTAATCTTACAACTCTCATCAATAGTTGAAAGAAAACCTTCATCATTAACAACTAAAAGTAAACTCTAACTATTGGTAATTGGAAGACAACTCCCTAACTAGTGAGAATCAACAATCAAACCCTAATTAAGAAACAAGTAAATTTAGATAGAAAATCCTAACTACTAATCAATTTATAAGCCCAAACATTGACCATCAATTAAGTTGAGAAACTAAAAAGGTAAGATTGTCTCAAATTAATTGAAGTGCAATACAATTAAGTTCTTGGATAATCCACTCAAAGTGCAAGACAAATGCACTCTCACTCCATGTAGAACTCAAGAAACCAAACCTATTAGAATGTTATACATAATGTTGTTGAAAACTCCCTATGTAAATAAAAAATAATGAAGAATAAGTTTCAAATTTGGTTATGGCACACCTCTTCAATTCGGATGCACTAACTGCAGAGGAAAAATTCAAACATATCAATCAAAAGGCTCTCCACTCAAATCCAATGCTAATTATTCACTCCAACTTGCATACAACTTTAGAATCTCTATAAAGAAACAAGCTTACTATCTTATCTAAATACCAATTCTAGAAATGATATAGAGAACACAAAAAGAATGTATAAATATACATATTAAGAAGGGGATTCTCAATAATATATTTATAGTGGTTCAAAATAAATTTCAAATTACAATTTTAATGATCAACACCCTTGTTCTGAATCAATACCTTGACTGTAGTCCTTGTGCAATAGATATACATCAAATAAATAAGAGACATGTTGAGTTAAAGTATCACAATTAGGAAAAATTTGGGTTTCATGAGCCAATCAACACCATACATACACTTTGTTTTGTTAAACAAATTCCAATGAATCAGAGGATGATGGAGTCTATCTTGTCAACAAGGCTCTGTTCACTCCTGCACAAGAAATATATTATCAGTCACAGGGTAGATCTGAGACAAAGCTAAGTCAGTCTTAACATTATGTTTCCATATCATAACAAGCATGTAGAATTTAAATTCCATTTCACATATGGATCAAATCAAGGTAGATCTATGATTCCTAGGAAAAATGTTTCAGATCTTACGTGATCTAATGCAAGTCACTCTAAGTCATGGACCAAAATCAAATCCTGAAAGTTAATTATAAAAAATTTATAATTGCATCAATGCTTGTTATAAATGTTAATCTAGGCGCACAATCAAAACATTTCTAGATTTTGAAGATATAAGATTGAAGGAGTCTGCATTTGAACAGAGTATTTATTGTCTCTCTAAAAACCTTTAGATCCATAGTGCATAAGCCATAAATAACAATGCCAATAACTAGATTTGTAAGTTATGAAGTAAATAAGAAAGAAAAAAGGGTGACTAGATAGGTTGGTGGGTCTAAACCAACCATATTTTCCCCTCTATGAGAGATCTAAATTATAGAGACAAGACCAAACATAAAGTGCACACATAAATTAAATAAAACCTATCACGAGTATTTTTTATTGATGATGCTAAATCTTTTACATCCGAGGCCATGTGCTCTGGGTCAAAACCATCAATATGAAACTAGAATAACATCCTCTCCTCTCAAATACTATGTCTAGGATTTTTATGAAGGTTACAAGGTGAATTTTGGCTCTAACAACCCAATTTCTCAATTTTAGAAAAATCTGCATCTTTAACAAATTGGACTAAAATAATCCCACATAACTCTCAAACCCTGATGAATTTTGGAAAATTATTCTGAGGGAGCCTAATTTACCATCTTTTCAACAAATACCTCTCTTGGATTTTTCTGATTCAACTTAATTGCCTCAGAAATCATGCCTCAAGTTGACTGTTTAGATATTTTTACAATTTTGGGTTTAACATGAATTGTTTACAAAGTTTCCTGAGATATCCCTTCGGATCTCCCAAACCGTGATGAACTTTGAATTTTTTTTTGAAGCTTAATCAATTTCCTATACTGGGAATAGAACTTGTGTTTTGGAATTTCAAGATTCACTTTCATATGCACAAAATTTGAGGTCAGAGTTGGTAGTGTGAAAACTGTGCAAATTTTGGGGCTGATTTGTCATTTTGCTTCTAGAAACTCACATGTGTGACCTGGATGAATTTTAATTAATGTGGAGGCGTTAGAACATCATTTTGAACAAAAATCATATTCATTTTTCTTCGAAAGTGTGCCAATTTATCAAAGCCCCAAATTGTTGCAAGCATGCTAATGTAGGAATGTTGGTGCAGGAACAAAACTTGGTGCAATTAATTGTTGATGCATGTGTATATTTGACTGTGATTTAATATGCCTTCTTGAAAAACTAAGACAACACAAGCATTGTCATTAATAACCATTTTGATGCATATCTTGTTGAAGTAAAGGAAATAGATTAAATAATGAATAATTACCTGATCATGCCCCAACAATTGTGTAAAATGATGGTAATAACAATGAAAACCATGACTAAGCATAGGGTGAAAATGTGAATTAAACATGATGACTTTGGGGCCTGACATCTCCCCATTTCGATCATCTTGCATGTCCTCATGCAAGAAAAACCTCTAATAGGGACCAAAGTTAATTAAGACTATAGGGCTAGGGTTTCTTTATTAGAGTATTGTTGCATTGAGTTAAACTATAGGGCTAATTGAGTAAGAGCATGTAGGTAAGTTCCATATGATGTCGACTCCCTGTGTATTAGTAAGATAAGAAAGATGCGTGACCATAGATTCAGTGATGTCAATACTAATCTTCATTATTTACTAACTAATGGCAAGATTTCCATAAGAATGTTAACAATGTTGTTACTACAAGGATAGTGTCATTATGAAATAGCCAGCTATCGAAATTTCCATAATCATCTCAGGAGTAACCTTATTCAAAGGTTTTTCACCTCAATATTCTCATTACAAATAGAAGTGACATAATTTGAAAGTCATGGTGTTAAAGAGGGATGGAAATATGGAAAAATAAGGATAACAAAATGATACCTTCCTAGAGTGACCATTTTAATGTTATCCAAGCATATAGCTAGAGCTCCTCTTATTCAGGCTAAGTGAATCACCTGCATTAAGGGTCCCACATCCATAGAAACCAAATTATTCAAAAAGATATAACTCCAAAGCATAACACCAGAAGGATCTTAAAGCCATTATTAGAGATATGATAATGAGTTAAGAGAAAGAAAAAAGAAACCAAGTAAATCATAATGTAAAATTAACTTTAATACCACAAGCATGGCCCTACTTCCAGTAGGTGTTTATAGCCTCTACAAGGATGCATTTTAACCCCACAAAATGTTTGCATCCCATCTATTAGATATAGATTCAAAGTCATTTAAAATAATTTAAATTGGTTTAAGAATTAATTGAAGGTCGTTGTCTTGGCTTGGTAACCAACAAAAGATAATGCAATTCCCAAGAGCTATTAAGAATGAACAAGATGGCTCATGATGAGACCTCTTATCTACTAGATTTTCAACTAAAATCCATTACCCTGGCTTGGTTACCAGTAGCAGTAACAACATTCTTGTTAGGACCCATGATCATGGTATCTCGGCTCATAATGAGATCTCCTATGCCTCAATTAATCCGTTTATGTTAAAAAACTCTGATTATGATTAACCTTAGATAGGTGGGGAGGAAAACCTGCTCCTTAAGAGAATGGGATGGCATGAAAACTTTTTAATGACTAATCTTTACTGGTTTGTCCTTCTACCTTAAAGACTCATTTTAAAGCAAGCATCTCAAATAATGACCAAAATATTCCTCGAGTTAATCATGTTATGGTTCTCATTACAATTCATTAGGGTTTTATAGGAGTGGTCCACCATAGGAGGATTTTCATCAATACCTTTGAAGGGAAACTTGAAAAGGTTTCTTGGATGACAATCTGTTCGAATGAGTAGGCTAAAAGAAGGTTTTTAAGATTATGAATGGAAAGTGTTAAACATAAAAATAACAATCACCCTAATTAGCCCAATGAATAATCTCGACCAACAGTCAAAGCCACTTTATAGAATATGAGGCATTAAGAGTGAATTTCTTCTGACAAGTCTTACGACAATAGTTCATAATGGCAGAAATTTAAATAATTGTGCCTTAAGAATTAGAGTTTCAAGAGTGTTACTGCAACAATTTGATTTAAGATGAAATTTTTATTCATTATGTTGAAAATGGCAACAAGAAATGCTAAAAATAGTACTACTAAAAATAGCAATTTCGGTACCAGTGCTGGATTGAGCAACAGAGAATGAAAAATGGAAGTGCTAAAAATAGCATTCTATTTTTAGTAGTTCAGGATGGATTCCTATTTTAGTTAGTCCCTGGACTAAACATAAGAAGTAAAATTCGAATTTGAACTTAACAGCTGTTTGAAAATAAATTAATTAATTCACCATGAGTTAATTAGTTGAGAAAAATCAAACATGAAGTCTATGTGAGGACATGCAACCGTTTCTATATTAATTGAGGAATTTATCCATCAGTTAAAGAGATAAGGATGAGTTCTAATTTGAGTAGTAATTAGTTGGCTTAGTTAACTGAGTCAAGTCCAGTTATATTTGATTTAAGCAGTTTGTTTAAATTAATGTGAGTTTAGTTAGTTAATGCTTGCATGCATGTAATTGCTGCACTTCAGATAACTGAATATTCTCTCATAAATAACTCATGCATGTCAGTTCATAGAAAGACCCAGTTGAGATCAGAGGAGTGACAATGTACTATCATATGGATGGATTTTTCCTATAAAGGAAGATCATCCAAGTAGAAGGATTAAGGTTCCTTAAGGATTGTGCAGTTTTACAGGGTGTGAGATCAATGTGAGAGATCAGTGTTAGACTTGGTAATAGGAGGATCACCCAGGAAAAATTGTGCAAGGAAATAGGATGCTTGGAGGGTAGAGGAGAAGGCTTAGGAGAAGTCTTGATTTCCTGTGAGCATCCAGGAGGATTGCACTGAGAGCTGGCTAGCTGTGAGAGCTAAGGCTTTGTGTAATCCTGATGTATTTTCACCTTCATCTGTGAGTATTGTACTGAGAGCTGGCTAGCTGTGTGAGAGCTAAGGCTTTGTATAAATCCACTTGTATAATAATACAAAGATGGGGTTTTAGGCTGGTGCTTTCCCTGAGTTATACCTTCTGCGTTATGTGTGATTGGTTCCTTCTTATCAGTTATATGTTATATGTGTTCTTATTGATGTTGCTCATGTTCGATGAAGCTTCTGCTAAATTGGTTGTAGAAGTAGATTAAGTATTTTGCTTTAGTCTATTGCATTATCAGGTGATCTATAGGTAGGAATTTCTACATGGTATCAGAGCTAGCTGATTTGTAGAAAAATTCTACACATTACTCTTATACTACCCTACCCTAATTTAGAGAGAGGAATCTCTCCTTCAAGTGTCAGAGTGCTTACAATGTAGCCATGTGTGTAACAAAATGCTAAATATACTCGCACTCATGTTCAAAAAGTAAGCTTTAACACATACCAGAGTAGGAAAAAACTGCTTTGATTGATATAGTACCAAGAGTTGTCGAATGATGAGGGAACGAGGTGTGTTGATGATTGTTTGAAACTAGGATTCAATGGGATCCACATTTTCACGATTCTTCTACTCATGCAAGTCTTCCACAACTTGATAATCACTCTCTTAGAGTCATAAGGGGTTCGTTGAAATAAAAAATAAAAATCCCTCAAGTTCAAGCTCAAATATCATCTTTTCAATTTGACAAGAATGGTTAAGGAAAATTCTAGGGCTTTTCCCTTGATGAGCTTCAACAATAATTTCAAAACATGTTCTAATCAAATATTTATCTTCTAATGGTATTTGAGTTAGATCTTCCTAGGGTGAATGCTCCTGTAGTGATAAGAGATGTTTCCAAACTCACCCCTTCCCCCAACTTCGAAGATATATCATTTTGTTTAGTAGGGGAATCAACAAGAAGAATGGGTGTTTTAAATTGTTGTGCAACATTCTAGTTTGGATTATGGTTTAGGCTATGGTTTTGGTTAAGGTTTAGACTAAGATTTGGATTTATATTTGGGTTAGGGTTAGCGTTTGGACTAGGGTTAGGTCTAGGGTTTGAATTAGGTTTAGAGTATGGATTAGGGTTATTTCTAGGATTTATATTAAGATGTGGAATAAGAATTGGATGAGGGATAAGGTATGGAGTAGGATAAGGGATAGGATATGTATTAGGGTAAGGTTGTATAGGTACTTGGGACCATTAAGAATGATAGCTTGATGGTGCATTGCGTGGAAATTATGGTTGTTGTTGATGCTCATGTAATTGAATGTGCACAGGAGACTTCCCTAGAGAGAAGGCTCCAATCCATTATTTAGGTCATGGGGATATTTGGCTTGAGGATGAGGTCCAGAGAGAGGGTCACTGCAGCCAAAAGGTAGGATGTTCAGTTGGAGGAGGATTAAAAATTTTCCACAGAACTACGAGATTATAAATATGTTGAGGAAATTTCTCATGATAATAAGCATTAGTCCAAATAATAAATAGTGATGTGTTTTGAGTTATACCTGGAGGTTGATTCAATTCCTTACTTTATTTCTTGAGTACCTTTAGTAATCCTAGTAGTGATGGGAAATTTTCTCTTGCATGAGCCTCTTCACAAATTCTGCAAACTTTCTGTAGGAATTTACAAGGTAAGTTCCTCAGACAGAACACCAAAAGGACACCACTCACAAACAGATCATAGATCAATACACCAGTATTTTGACGTGGTTAAAACCCTCAGAGAGGGAAACAGTCCACGGCCTGTGCCAACGTGGCTACTACAGGAATTTATTAATAAAAGAATGAAAATTTACATAAGCTTCTCTCATGCACGGTGAACCTACAAATGACCCTCCATGCGCTTTAAATAGAATTCATGGACCAATCGGGTGTCAAGCCACGGATCAAGTGTCGGTAATACCGAGGAGAGAATGAACCGTCGGATCACTACATATCGTGACCGTCGGATTGTAAGTTACAAAATGTACAACGGTAAAGAAACACACTTTACCTAACTCTATACCTAACTCTATACTAGACCAAGTTGAACTTAACTATTTCCTATGTGTCGGAATATCCTAACATCCCCCCTTAAGAACAACTTGGGATAGGATTGAAGGATTTACAAATATGACACAATAGGAGAAGGAAGGAGGCACTAGAGCCTATCCCCCCTTAGTGACAACTTCCTGAACTCCAACCATAAATCGAAGTTTAGTAAACTTCGCCTCTGTGAGAGCCTTTGTAAAGATGTCTGCAACTTGATCATCTGTTGAACAATATTGCACTTAAGAACATGGTCACGAATGAGCTTTCTGATGAAGAGCATGTGTAGTTCAATGTGTTTGTTGCGCTAATGTTGGACGGGATATTTGCATGGTTGAATGGCACTTTGATTATCACACCAAAGTGTAGTCGGATGCTGGTGTTGAAAGCCAAACTCTGATAGGATCTGACAAAGGGCTTCCTTACTAGCTTCTATGGCGCCACGATACTCTGCTTTTGCTGAAGAAAGAGAAATGGCACTTTGTTCCTTGCAAGCTCATGTAATAGGTCCAGAACCAAGAGTGAAGACATAACCTGCAGTAGACTTCCGATCATCAGGGTCACCAACCCAATCGGAATTAGTGAAACCAACCAATAGAAGAGATGCTTTTGCATTGTAATGAATCCAAATTGAACTGTACCTCGAACATAATGAAGTATTCTTTTAGCTGCTTTCCAATGACTTTCATGTGGGTTTTGCATAAACCGAGCAATAAGGCCAACAACAAAGGAAAGGTCAGGACGGGTATAGGTCAGATACAAAATTTTTCATACAAGCTGACGATATAAGGTAGCATCAACTTCAGGGGAAGTACAAGTGACTGAAAGTTTGGCTCCAGACTGAAATGGAGAAGGGGCTGGCTTACAGTCTTCATGTGAAAGTAGCGAAGAAGATCACATACATACTTGGACTGGGAAAAGGAAATACCTTCCTTGGATTGCAAGACTTGAAGACCAAGAAAATAATGCAAGTGTCCTAAGTCTGTCATTTCAAACTGCTTTTTGAGGCTGGACTTCACATGGTTTATAAGGTTGGGATCACTACCAGTAAGGCTAAGATCATCAACGTAAAGAATAAGAATGATAAGAGACTTATCCACTTTCTTGGTGTAGACAGTATTGTTAGAATGACACCTAGAAAAGCCAATATCTAAAAGAAAGCTATCCATTTTGGCATACCAAGCCCGAGGGGCTTGCTTGAGACCACAAAGGGATTTCTTAAGCCGACATACAAGGCTGGAGTCTGTTTGTATAAAGCTAGGAGGTTGTTCCATATATGTTTCTTCATGCAAGAAGACAAATTTAACATCCATTTGATGGACTTCCCATTTGAAAGAGGCGACAAGGGAAAGAACAAGGCGGATAGAGTTGATTTTGGCAACAGGGGAGAAGATTTCAGTATAGTCAATGCCTTCAACTTGTGAAAAACCCTTAGCAACAAGATGAGCTTTATGTTATGAAATTTTCCATGTGGTCCAAACTTGGTTTTGTAAATCCATTTGCATCTAACAAGTTTTCGTCCCTTTAGAAGAGGAACAAGATCCCATGTATCATTTGCCAATAATGAACGATATTCTTCATTCATAGCTGCGTCCCAATCTGGATGGTCTGAAGCTTCTGCAAAGGTGTCAGG
>APFE030983347.1:56502-70920 GCA_000404065.3 Pinus taeda
AGTGACCAAATTTTGCTTGAAAACTCTTTGAAATGACAAAATTTGACCTTGACACTTCAAAATAACTTTGTAAGAGCATGTTTGATCACTGGAGGAAGGCTGGAAAGACTGACACTAACAGGACAGATGGCCGAAAAATTAATTCAATTGAAACCTATCTGGACTATAATCCTCAGATGGAAGGAACTTAGAAGCAACATTAGCCAATAAATCAGTTGCTCCATTCTGAGATCTAGGAATAGGAGAAATGTTGAATGTCAGAAAATGAGTTATGAGATCTTGAACAAGGGATTGATAATGTTTGAGATGACCTGAGAGACAATGAATAGTATTCCTTACTTGTTTGATGACAATTTCGGAATCACCAAAAACTTTCAGATATTGGATATTCAGGCCTATTGCTTTATAGAGACCTTGAATCAATGCCTCATATTCTGCAGTGTTATTGGTACACTCAAATTCTAGTCTGCATGATAACATAGTTTTTTCCCCTTCTGGACTAAATAAAATACACCCTGCTCCTGCACCGTCATTGGATTTTGATCCATCAAAATATAAAAACCAAAATAAAGGTTTATCTACAGATTTATTTACAAGTTCATCAGCAATACTAACACATCTTGAGGTATTAGTATGAGAGAAATTTTCAATTTGTGATGTGAAACTATTAACAGGAAAAGGCGATTGTTGAGCATTAAAATTTCCAAAAAATGACTTAACTGAGTAATTTCCGAGAATATTGTTATTGAAAGCTACAGGTTGGTTTTCTTGTTCAAACTCCGTTACTGTATGAATCATGTGTTTTTCCCGATCTATTTTGATTTGATTTGGTTTCCCTTTATAGGGAAGCCACATGTGAGACCAATAAGTGGAAATGTAACTGTGGAGTTTTTTAGATCAATCCCTACTTAGAATTAAACCATAAAATTCAGGGATGTTGGCAATCAATATATCAATTCTTTGAACTACTCTGGGATCAGAAGATAACCTAATAGTAACTAAATTAATCTCTCCTAAAACTTGCACTTTAGTCCAATCTAATTGAACAATATGAACTGCAGATTTCTGGGGCTCAATGTTTAATTTGGAGCAAATTGAGGCTAGCATTATGTTTGATGAAGCCCCTGAATCTATCAGGCAGTTATGCAGATTTCTATTATAGATTTCATAAGTCAAGAGAAAAGGAGGATTATGAGAATTATACCTATCTCTGATCAAAACAACATCAGTAGCATCTACCTTATCAGATGGCGATTTACCTAATCCTTTAGCCGCATTGGATAATACACTGGGTGGAAGAGGAGAAGAAGGTACTGCATTTAACTCTTTAAGTAACAATTTTTGTTGATTGTTTAGCTTGCTAAGTTCATGTAAAGAAATATTTGCTCGAGTCTTCTTCATGTCTTCCATATTGTTGTAATCCATAGAATCAGAGACTACTAACATTTTAGATGATGAGGGAGGATTAGAGGATGATGGTTGATTTTGGGTAGGCACAATTGGAGTTTTCTTCATGGGAGCTTTGCCTTTAGTAGTAGGGCTTGAATTTTTCTTCTTTGGATTTGTTTGAACAGGCTCTGCTGCATTTTTACTTCTGGTATTTACTGGGAGAGCTTCTTGTTCACTTTCATTATCAGAGTTGGGCAAGATAAAGTCCCACCTTCCATGACATTCAACTGTTTCATATTCTTCCATTTCCTATGATGATAAAACTGTGTCTTCATCTTCATTGTCATATAGATCTGATTTTGCATTAGATATAGCATTAGGTGGTTTAGGTTCAGTTGACTGATTTCTTCTAAAATTGCTAAATTGTTTTTTAGTAGAAGTTTCAACTACCTGCTTTTTTATTTTCACCATTTCATTGGACATAGTTTTCAGAACCTTTTGTAAACCTTCCATGTCATATGGGTCTTTAACTACTTTCTTTTTTGAATCATCTTTGAAAGTAACCTTTTTGTATTTTCTTTGTTCAAGAGCATTTTTCTTTTCCAAAGCAATGATACATTTTTCAACAACGATCACTTCCTTCATATTTTCTACTAATGTGGGTTTGGCAGCCCTATCAATGAAGATGGATATGTTTGAAGGCAAGGCAGAGATATACCATTCACTTTGGACTTCTTCACTAGGCTTGGATGTTGCAAGAATTTTATTCAACGGTTTATTAAATCGGGAGTTAAAGTCTTTGATGGGTTCCTTTGATTTAGATTTCAGATTGTAGAGATCATTAATCAAAGTTGCTATGGACCTATTGTCTCCAAACTTGGTTAAAAATTGCTCCTAAAAAGCATCCTAGCTATTGATGGATCTTGGTGGTAATGAAAAATACCATGATCTAGGTGCCCCTTGTAGAGTGTATGGAAATAGCCTAACAACAACGTCTTCTTCTGTTACCCCATTCAAGTTTATTGATAACATGAAGTTATTTATATGTTCTTCTACTAGTATGCTAATGTCCAAATTAAACTATGGTAACCATTTTTTAGGATGAGCTGGTAATTGACTCAACGGTGTAGCCATTGTGACAGCTCCTGGATTGGTCCATGGCTTTGGTTGAGGTTGTGCCATTATTGTGCTAACGATAGAAGAAAGTGAGGAGGCAGTTGAAAGTGATTGGGTAGAGGATGTTGGAGTACCTGTACCCTTAAGGACTATGATTTGGAGTTCCGAAACATATGGATGACTTTGCAATGGTTTAGAGGGAATGGATGATGATAAGGAAAGAGTCTCATTTTCAAACTCTACAGGTGTCTTCCTAGCTCTTTTTTGACTTGGCAGAGGAAATTCAGTTGGTGGAATACCAAGCTTTTTACTCTGTGCTCCAGCAAGAGGCTAGGATGGAATATATTGTGAAGTCACACTTCCTTAGGATAACTCAGACTATTCTTGGGATATCAAAAACCCTTGGAGTTTATGAATCAAGGACTGTACTTCAGGGGGTTCAAGAGAAGAATTTTCAGGTGTGTTTAAAGTTTCAGCAGTGGGTGTTGTATTTTCCTTTTCAACTTCTCACTTAAAAATAGGAGATTTAGAATGCGAAGGAGAAGTTGGAGGAGATGGTGAGGGAGTTTTACTCTTAGAATGGCCTATGGATTTGGATTTTCTTGCCATTCACAGTTCATGCCCTCCTTCTAGCACCAAAAATGTTGATGCCTCTAAAATCCTAGCACCAACATTGGGGATAACCACCTGGTCTGGACCTTAGTACAACTCCTTTTCTGTTTGGTGTAGTGGCTCTGACTGGATATTATGGGACCAGTTTCCCATATAATGAATGGTTTGATGGATGCTTTTTTTATAATGTATAATAATGATGATAAGTTCTTTAACCTATAACTCAAAAATATACAAATATACTTATCTAACTTGGGTAATGTATTAATAATGTGATTTCTGATTATTTCTAACAAACAAATAATCATATAGATGAATTACTGATCGATAGAAAGATGCATTCATAGATAATGATTACTTTGTTTAAGAAATTAAACAAAGTAATTATAAATAAAACATATCGCATTCATAACAATGTATATCACTGACATACATCTTTAAAGTATAACAATTCTAAATCTTCAGAGATGACATGATAAAGAATTATTTGAAGAGCAAACATATATCAACAATAGAAACTTTTAAAAGGAATGCTTCATCACATAAGAAAACTAGACAAAAGATTAGTGATAGAAATACCACATGCATTTGAGTCTTTCCAATGTAAATAACACTCGGATTCCACTTTCTTATTTGAGATAACTTCCAGGAGATACAAAAGTGCGGGTCTTGAAAACGTTTTCTTCATAAAAATGTAGAACCTTGATCCACTACTAATAAAAGTATATTCAGAAGTACAAAAGTGTAACTTCTCAAGACAAGTCTTATGCAAATTGAGGACCCTTTCTTAAAAGATATGAAAGGGTTTAAATAATAAAATTTAAAACTAACTGTCAATAAAAATTTGAGCTGTTAAAACTGCAAACATGAAAAATTTGGGATTTGATTTATGAAAATAATAGTATGATAGCCTTTGAACTGATTCATTGTATCTATTCCTTCTCTTACACTTGCAGATGACAAATTGAGAGCATTTCATGAATTTCCAGAGGATGAATCAGCCTAGAATGTAGTTGAACGGTGTATGTGGCATCTGAGAGCTCGGGAACCATGTGATTGATAGTGTCAGCAAGGCATTTGGTGGCCATCTGCTGGCTGTGCGGCTTGACTAGGAAGAACCAAAATGCATCCCAAGTCAAGTTTTGTAATTTGCCAATTTGTTCTTCTCTGCTGGCCAGATCCTTTCTCCATTGATTTTCTAGTGCTTTTGCCTTCGGGAGCTTTCCTGGGGAGCAATCAGAGATCAAGTTAGCTCCATATAAGTTGTCATTTACCAACTTGATCGCACTGTTCATTGTAGCCCTGGCTCTGGAAGTAGCTCTTTCGGCCCTTATTAATTGTGATTGCCACTCCGAAAACAAGACTTCTTTGTGCGATTCTTGGATTCTTAGTAGATTAGCAGCCATGCCTTCTTGTGTACTTTGCTAAGAGATAAATCTTGTGACCTTATCATCTGCGTTTCCAAATTCTAACTTGGTGTCAACTGCTTGTTGAATGAGTGATGCAGTGATGATGCACAAGGGGTCAACCAATGATATTTTATGGCAAAGGATATTCAGTTGTCGAGGTAAGGCTTTAGTCACTTCTAGGGTTTCTTTCTTGAATTCATCAATGCTCGGATAACCTTTGAATTTCTCTTCCTGTAATTGCAGCTGTGCAATTTTTTCTTCTTTGGCATTCTTTTCCTGCTGAAGTGTCACTTGAAGCTTGCTGAGTTCTTGAGACAACTTTTGTTGTTTCTGGAGAGCCTGCTGATCGATCTTTTGTTTCTCCAGATTTAATTGTTCTTTCAGTTGCTCATTCTGTTGTTTTTTCTCCGCTAGTTGTTGCTCAAGCTGACCGATCTTCTACTATTCCACTGTTGTTTGCTCTTCAAGTTGGGTGATCTTTAGATCCTTTTCTTTGATCAGTTGGCTAACTTCGGAGGCCTTGTCCATTATAGTAGCTGTATATGCACCTGCATATTGAGATAACTTAGTTAAATCCTCAGAAGGATTGAATTCTGAGTCTTTCCATACCACATTCATAAGTTCAGCTTGAGGAGTTGAGAATGGTCCTTGGTCAATTTTCCTCTTTTTCCTGTCTTTTGACCACAACCCTATGCTTTGGGCTGTAAAATACATCCAGGGGTGGTATTTCCTCAACCTTCAATACAATCTCTTCGGAACGGTTATCTGGAATTATTTCAATATCATGTTGAGTGTTAACTGTGACAATTACCCCTTCAATTGTAATACTAGTAGCAATAGGCTCTTATGTTGTGGGTGATTTTGGTATACTGATGTTTTGGAAGTCATTCTGGTTCTTGATCTGCTAATTGAATTTCTCCCATTCCTTGATTAAGTTGGCATCAATATGCACATTGGTATCTAGGAGCTCGCTGGTCTTTTCATTTGTCTGCTCCTTTTCGAGAATCTTCTCAGTAGTGTGTTCTTCACTATGGCTTTCTTGCTGCACCAGAAGGGTAGTGTTCAATAAATCTAGAGGTAGTGTTTGTAACCTCTGTGTCTTGAACTGCATAAAATTGTCTATCTCCCTTGCTCCCAATTTGATCCCTGCTAGATGTTTTACTTGTGAGAACGACTCAGTTGAAGTGAACAAGTCATCATAGTCATCTTTCTCATGTTCAAATTTGGAAAGTTTCACTTGATTGGTAAATTTGTAAGCCACTTCGTTTGGGTCATATTGTCTCTTAGGGATGACTGCCAAATTTAGAATTTTTCTCTTATTTGCTTCTTTCTCAGCATGCTTGAAATCATGCAGTGAGTAAATACCACAACGGAGGAGAAATGTAGGCCACATTTGTTTCTTGGACTCTTTGAGGTTCCTGGACATTCCTTGTTCCATTATCTGTTAAGATATTTCTCTGGCCAATAACTTATCAGGAATGTACAATGGGAGAACATGTGGATCTGTGAGGCTGCCAAAAAGTCTGACATAGGTGAATTTTTCTTCACCGAATCAACTGCTGAATGATGTTAGGTCAGTGGTGGCCTCATCAGCAGGTCTATTGAATATGGCCTGATGGACGGGTAAAACAAAACCTTCTATATATATGATGTTTATAATGGGCCTTCCACAAATACATATGATAAATGTGAATAGGAGTTGGGTCTTGAGGAGTCCATTTCCAACCTAGAATGGGGAAGTTAGAATTGAAACAAATGGCATCCATAATGTAGGCGCTCATATAGAATGGTGGTATTATCCGAGTAGTTACATACCTATTTCTTCTATAATCAAGGATTTGGTTGGCCATTTTATCTGACAAAATGGTTTCCCAATCCATGACAAAAGAGTTAATTGCTGCTTCCATTAAAGGCACCATTTCTATGGAAAATCTAGCTGAATCAGAGGCTCCAAAGAGTCTACATATCATAGCACCAGCATAGTAATAGGGAGATGCTAAGGAGTCCATGGAGTACATACCCGAAGATTCATGCTTATGCTTGTTTGGGAAATGTCTCCATTGCTTGATAGGGTCTGATTCTACATCGTTCTCCTTGGTGAAAGCTTCTAAAAATGCCTTGTTGTAATGTTTCTAGGGGTCCGACAAATGATACATCTTCTTGACATATTCTGCCTTGAATGTCCCGAACATCCTTCCATCAGCTGTAAAGAATGCTCTATCGATTATGTTGATACTCTCTATTACCCATCTTACTAGGTCATTGTCTGGTAACACTTTCACACAGGCTGCTATTTTGTGGAGGAAGGAGCTGGCTAAATCCCTAAGAATATTTTTTGATTTATCACTTGAATCAACCATTCCTACTTCTTCTTCAATTACGGTTGGCTCCTCGGCTTCAAGTAGATTATATATGCCCTCCCATGAAGTCTTGCCAAGGCCTAGATAGGTAGTATCAACTATCAGCACTAACTTTGCTGGTTCATCTTTCGCTATGACGAGGACCTTTACTTTCCGAGATTTCTTAGACATTTTTGTTGGACTGATGATTTCAGATTAGCTCTAGAAAATGAAATAGAAGGATGTAATAGTGGAAGAAATTGTTAAATGCTAATACACAGTGCACAAGAGTAGCAAAAATTAAGCGTAATAGATGCTATAGATCTATGATATATTAAGCCACCACGGATGAAATCCTTGAAGGATTCAACCATAACTTCTTTTTAATGATTTCCCCGTAACTTCTGATGTGAAACTTTAATGTCATGATGGTATGTCGCATCGCAAATTTATAGCGGGCCTTTTTAGAATGGGTATCGTGACTTTCCCGATTGGCGATTAGTGATATCGCATATCACAGATCGGGAGTTACAAGTGCCATGTTGAAATGGTCCCTCTGCATGATTGCAATTGTGATCAGTGATGCGCTGGTATGGGGAGGCGGCATGCTTTAAAATTGATAAATCGTTTAAATTTCCTTTATAATTGAATTATAACTTTAAATCGCACATGTTCACAGTACTTCTTATTTTACCTTTATCGAAAGTACGCTATACGATAATGAAATCGCATCGAAAGATTTCAAAGGAGCTTTTGGGATGTGTCTTATGATTTTAGCGATGCGCGATTGCGATCAGCTTATCGCATCAGAGGTTTTCCATGGAACACTTGGGACATTTTCTTAATGAGTAACGATATGCGATTTCTAATAGAGTTATCGCATCGGCGAATCTCAATGGAACACTTTAAGTCCACTATTGAGATAAAGGATGCGTGCGATGCAACAATTCACTTTTATAATTATTTCCTTTGATAAAGCTTTTTACGATAAGGTTTTATTATGACTCAAATCGGATCGGATTTCCTTAAAAGGACTTCCATGGGTTCAAAAGTTTTGCAAATTGCGATTATGATTTAACCTACCCTAAAAGCAAATTTTTATATGGCCTATTATAAAAATTTATTTTCAAATGTTTTATTGATTTTATTTATATTCTAAATGGGACCCATTTCTTATTAAAGTTTTATATGAAAATTTTTGAAATGGGGAGGGTTGTTGTATAGCACAACATAATGACAAAGGGTGACTAGCTAGGTTGGTGGGACCAAACCACCATATTGTCCCCTCTGTGAGAGATCTAAATTATAGAGACAAGATCAATCATAAAGTGCACAAGTAAATGAAATAAAACATGTCATGAGTCTTTTTTATTAATGATGCTTAGCCTTTTACATCTAAGGCCATGTGCTCAGGTTCCAACCATAAATATGAAACTAGAATAACATCGTACCCTCTCAAATCCATGGCTAGGTTTTTTATGAAGGTTACAAGACGATTTTTTGCTCTAACAAACCAATTTCTCAATTCTGGAAAATTCTGCATTTTTAACAAATTGGCCTCAAAGAATCCCACATAACTTTCGAACCCTGATGAATTTTGGAAAATTGTTCTGAGGGAGAATAATTTGACATGTTTTAAACAAACACCTCTCTTGTATTTTTGTAATTCAACTTAATTGAGTCTTAAATAGTGCCCCAAGATGACTGTTTAGATCTTTTTACAATTATGGGTTTAACATTAATTCTCTACAAATCTGCCTTAAATATTCCTTTGGATCTCCCACATTGTGATGAAATTTGGAAAACAGTTTGAGGCTTAGTGAATTTCCTATACTAGGAAAAAAACTCGTGTTTTTTAATTTCGATATTCGTTTTCATATGCATGAAAATCGAGGTCAAATTTGGCAGTTTGAAAACTATGTGAATTTTGGGGCTGATTTGTCAATTTGCTTCTAAAAACTCACATATACGACCTTGGTGCATTTTCACTGATGTGGGGGTGTTAGAACATCATTTTTAACAAAAACCAACTTCGGCTTTCCTTGAAAATGTGTCAATCTATAAACGCCCCAAATTGGTGCAAGCATGCTAGTGTACGAATGTTAGTGCAGGAACAAAACTTGGTGCAATTAATTGTTGATGCATATGTATCTTTGACCTTGATTTCATATGCCTTCTTGAAAACCTAAAAAAACACAAGCATCACCATCAATAACCATTTTGATGCAGATCTTATCGAAATAAATGAAATAGGTTAAATAATGAATAATCATCTGGTCATGCCCCAACGATTGTGTAAAATGATAGCAATAACAATGAAAACCATGAGTAAGAATAGGGTGAAAATGTGAATTAAACATGACAATTTTGGGGCTTGACATCAACCAATTTTAACAAATTGGCACCATAAGTGAACATGCAAACACTATCAATAAAGGATACGTGAGCACATTTGAAGTGTGTCAAATAAATAAGATTGGGTACAAGTGCATAAAACATATATGAGGTGCGTAGGAGGAGCTAATAATTATTCTTGGGCTTTAAAGGTGAACAAGATGGTTCTAAGGAGTTTTCTTAGTGTTAAGGATGCGATATGAAGTAATAAGGTTTTACATGTTGTGAAATGATATATTTTGGGGTCATGATGTTGTGAAGTTCACTATTCTAGGATTATATTCTAGGGAATGATACTATGAGGTTCATTAGGGCATAAAGGCTAAATTTGACTAGAGTTTAAAGCTATGCCAAAGTTATGAAGGAAGGAAAGGTGTTGGAGCATGAAAGTTAAGGGTATGGTGATGTTGTGAAATGTATGAAGTATGAAGCATGTAGGTGAAGTCAAAATTACTTTGTGTATGAAGAACCTTACGTTGGTGCCTATACAATATTGCTAAGTTAGTACTTAGTAAAGGATATTAGTGTCTCCATTAGGTTGGTGCCTACACAATATCTTGCTAAGTTGGTGCTCATCTAAGGAGATTGGTATCTCCAATAGGTTGGCTCCTACAATATTTTTAATGGTAGTTTGGTGCCTATAGACATTTATAACGATATTTTTTTATGGTTTTCTCTTGCAATCTTTGTGTAATATGATTTGAATTTACATACATTTAATGTTTTGAAATTAACGTGTGATTAACGAATGCTCATTCAAAATTTAAAGAAAAGGGATCTTATATTGATTCACTCCACCTTTCAGTATAAGCATAATTTCAACAACCCATTCCTATCCTAGTGGCCCAATATTTAGCATGACCTAGTCCTTGTCTAGGATTAGGGTTAAGTTTTTCTTATGCCTCAACTCCCAACTAGGGTTACAAATTTGAACCCTGTAGAACGTCTTTGAACTTCTACATGTGGCTTATTCCACATGTGTGATTAACAAAATATGATGTGGCATCCACTCATTATCATAGAGGTCAATAAGATAGTTCAACTTATGAGAGGCATAAATTCCTCACAAGAACTATGATTGAGGCGAATTTCATGTTGTTGAAAAGATCTCGATGTGTAAAATGGTCATGAGAGGTTGAAACTTCCATCCCATAGCTTTGACCTTAAAACAAATAGTTTAAGGCTTGAGAAAGGTTCTAGACCTCAAATCATCAAAGTAGGACCTACTCATAAAAAGGGCCCTACAAACCAATAGATCCATTTTTTCCTACCCTAAAAAAAACTGAAATAAAATTGGAGAAATTATTAATAATATATTCTTCATCATATTTAGAAAATAATAATCAAACACAATGATGAAAAGAGATGAATTATAGAAATACAAAACTCTTTAATAATTTGATCTTGCCATTGTAAAATTAGAAGAATCTTTAAATAATTTAATTCTCTTTAAATAATTCAACCATGTAATTCCACTAAATAAGAAAACAAATATAATCATTGACAAAGTTTTAAGAAAAAAAAAGGCGTCAAAGCAAATAATCTGCGAGATGTCAAGCAATATAAACTAAAATATCATTTCAAATAAAATTAAACCAAATCCTAGCCTAGGTGAGGCATCTTGACTGACGATGGCCATATGAGTGAAGGCTTTGGTCCTCCAATGAGGTAAAGTCCTCCTTGACTGAACAATGTAATTATATGTAATATAATATCAACCTAAAAAAATTAAATAAAACCATGAATAACTTATTAGCAAAATAATATTTTCAACAATAACTTTCCTCATGAAAATTATATAATTTTAAATTCATATATAAAATGCTTAAAATTAATTAAATGATTCAACATCTACTTATTCATATTTCAAAATTTGAGCTCAATTTAATTTACTTTCTTAATAATAATCAATATAGTGAAATAGTCATTATATATCTTATTAAGTAGCTATATTTTCTTTGAGAACGTTATTTTATTCACTCAAAGCATCTAGTAACATCAATGTGGTGGAGGGCCCACCATGGAGGGGTTATTTCCTGTTAGGACGAAAACTATGCCATGTGGATTGACAATCCTATATATCCTTCCTTTTAATATATGAATGGTTACTTGATTTAGGGTTCAACTGAAATTTCTTAGAATGTGTCCTCCAAAAGTAAGTAAAAAATTTTATAAAGTAAATTTTTTAAACACCAAATAAAGCCTTTGTCATGGAAATTTATAAGCCTTTGTCATGGAAATTTATAGCCTTTAATAACCAATATGGGTTACTTGTATTTTCTTTAAAGGAAGGTGGGCTTTGTCTTTTATCATGACAATTATGCCAATGAAGGAGGAGGAGGTGGTGAATGCTTTGTCTTTTATCATGACAATTATGCCAATGAAGGAGGAGGTATGATAAATATATCATGCTATCAAAGAAAAATTATGATAACTTCATTTGACATTACCTACATTTCCACAATTGTTAATTTTACTATGTTTCTATAATTGTTAATTTTACTATCTTTTCATGATTCTTTTTTCCAAGGAAGCCATTATGGCAAAACTAGATTTTGCATTTGATGCCAAATAAAGTAAGAGTTTGCTGCAATTAAATCAATGTTTTATACATTATAACTTATTTCATTATCATATACTAAAAGTAGTTAAAGTTGTCATATTTATCTAGTGCATCCATTCTTCTAACATCATAATGACAAGATTGGTTATACATAGTCAACAACCTTACTATCGGGTTCGTTTTACTGAGACAACAACTTCACTGTGTATAATATTGTGTGCAGGTATGTAAAAATAAATGGAAGAGAGGTTACGAAAATAATGAAGTTTCAATGAGCACCAAATTATTTTGTTATCACATCCCTCAACCTTATTTTTCTTCACATTTCCTTTAAATCATGCTCTTATTATTAATGTCTTGGTATATAAACACACCTCTTGAGTTTACTCATGAATATTTAAATGAACTTTTTATTTTCTTTAATTAATTCAAATTTATATTATTTAATAATACTAGTTGTTGAGTAAGATTTGAGTTAATTATAATTTTTTTTAGTTAGTGAATGTTAATACGTATCATTTGTTGCTTGAGTGAGTATTGTTTTTTTGAGTTGAAAACAAAATAAAAAATAACATTTAGGTGACGTATAGTTAACATGACTCATAACTACATCTCTAAACCAATGATAATCAAGCACCTAATTTTCTTCAATCAAATCAAAATTCTTGTCTCGATGCCCTTCTGCACTTCCCACATCTTTTGAGAATCCCTCAAAATTGAAAAATACCCCAATAATATTTGTAGGGAAGATGGCTTTAAACTTAGCTAGTCTTGGAAGCCCCTTATTCAATGTTTGAATCACTAGGGTTCCTCTCTGATTTCTCTTTAGCTCTGCTACATAAAAACCCCACCTCTGAATGTTGGGTCCCTATAATACTAGTGATTACCCAATTACTATTGTAGTTGTACTCCTTATTAATATTGTTGTGCCCCTATTGCCCCCATATTGTTATTACTGTGCCCCACGGAATCCCTCTATTGTTATTTTTGTGGCTTTATATTATTATTGTTAGGTCGGCTGGGTTATATTGTGACTCCTTAGACTCCTATATATAGAAAGGAGGTTTTGTCATTTGAATCATCCAAGAATTGTTCATTTATGTAATGTAAAGGAGGTTGGCCCTTCGAAGAGGCTGAATTCTAAAGTGTTGATCTATCTTTTTCTTGAGATGGTTTCATAACATTTGGTATAAGAGCTTTGGATTCTAGGGGTTCTCTGCTCCAAACAGGTCATCGTGGAATTTTCGCTATATCATTTGTTCTGCGACGTTTCAAAAGCTAAAAACAAAACCCATTTGAGAAGAAATCGTTCTAAATCTCGGGTCCGAATTTCAGAGTTGTTCGTGCTATATGTGCGGAGATATGATCTAAGGAAGTTGGTCTTCTTGTAGACTCCTGAATTTCATTCCAAACAGGTCATCGTGGCATTTTCACTATAACTTTTGTTTTGCGACGTTTCAGAAGCCAAAAGAAAAACCCATTTGAGAAGGCATCGCGTTGAATCTTGGATCCGAATTTCAGAGCTTTTTGCGCTATATTTTCGGAGATATGATCTGAGGAAGTTGGTCTTTTTGCAGACTCCTGAATTACATTCCAAACAGGTGACCTGGGGAAAATCATCATAAATTTTTCTCTGAGCATTGGATTGAAATATCGTAAGAAGGTGCAGAAAGAGGACGGACTGTAGTTTCTTGTATATATTGTTTCAGAGCCAAAGGACAAAACAGTGACTCATGGCACGTCGTACACGTTCGCTCTACTGAATTAGTCTATAATCAGGTCACTGTGGGAGATTTCGCATAAATCTTCCTTGGAGAATCCAATTTGGATTAGACTGGTGGCATTGGAAAGAGGCCACAGAGGGCTACCACAGGTTGCAATTTTAGAACTGGATGATCTGAAAGTACAAAGATACATCAGAAGCAATATCGCGCTCCTACAAAGTGAAACAAAGGTGTGTAAATTCTTTTAAAGTTTTTCTTAAGATTGGTTTGAAAATTTATTTTGAAGGAATTCAAAGGGCATTATTATCGATAACTGATGCCCCGAGGAAAGAAAATGCAAACACCTAGTAAGGAACCTGAAAGCTCTAGCATGACTCATGAAGAAGAAGAAGAAGAAATGCTATATGATATATCAAAATTACAAGAACAAGTGCAACAAGTGTCACGTGCACAAAAGGCAACAGAATTTAAGATGGATGGTTTAAGGAAAGATGTATAAGCTCAGATGGATGGTTTAAAGAAAGGCGTAGAAGCTAAGATGGATGGCATGGAAGCTAAGGTGAATCGCATGGACGCTAAAATTGACGGCATGGATGATAAGATGGAAGAATTGAAGATAAATATGAATAAGTTGCTACAAGAAATGGTCACTAATGGTGAAAGGGTACTAAAAGAAAATCATGATGAGAACAAAAGAAATGTTAATCATGATTCCATCGACTCTAATATTGGATCAAAGACCCATCATATTCCAAAAATTGATATGAGGAAGTTTGATGGCAAGGATCCCGCAACATGGATATTACAGATGGAGCAATTTTTCGATCTCAATAATGTGCAAAACACACAAAAGGTACGTATGGCAACTTTAT
>APFE030983347.1:71017-96035 GCA_000404065.3 Pinus taeda
AGGAGCAAGAAAGGTCAAAAGAAGAGGATATACTCCAGGAACAAAGCCTAGATGAAGAACAAATGAATCTGACGATATTTTGTAATGCATTGGCGGGAATTACCACTCCTCAAACCATCAAGATAGAAGGACAAATCAAGAAGAAAAAGGTAATAGTGTTGATTGATTCAAGAAGTACCCACAATTTTATTCATTGTAAGGTAGCAAAAGAATTGACTTGCTTCCTATATCCAGCACCAGAGTGTCAAGTGATGGTTGCAAATGGAGGAACGATAAATTGCTCTGGAAAGTGCCATAATATCAAGCTATCCACGGGAGAATATGTATTGACTAGCCCAATGCTTTCCATTCCAATGGGAGGTGCTGATGTTGTACTAGGAGTCCATAGGCTACAATCCTTGGGTACAATAGCTTTTAATTTTCAAGAACTTTTCATCAAATTTTCTATGGAAGGAAAGGAATTTGAATTAAGGGGTATTGTAGGGAAACCAGGAAAGATAATCAGCTCTCATGGTATGACAAAGCTTCTAAAAAAGGAACAAAGAGGTGTAATTGCACAATTATGTTCACTAGATGTTTCCACATTGGAATCATATATTTCTCTAGATCTTCAAAAAGTCTTGGACAATCATTCCAAGGTATTTGAGACTCCCAAAGGTCTCCCACCTATGCGTGATCATGATCATGCTATTCATTTGATTCCAGGAAGTGTTCCTCCAAACATCAGGCTGTACAAATATCCCTATGTCCAAAAGAGTGAAATTGAGCGTATGGTTGCATAAATCCTAGAGGCTGGTATAAATCAACCGAGTCAAAGTTCTTTCTCTGCTCCAGTAGTATTGGTGCACAAGAAGGATGGATCATGGCGCATGTGTCTGAATTATAGGGAGCTCAACAAGCTCACTATTAAAGATAAGTTTCCCATTCCTGTTATTGATGAATTACTGGATGAATTGCTTGGATCGATTTACTTCACCAAGTTGGATATTCGTTCAGGATATCATCAAATCATAATGAAGACTGAAGACATTCCGAAAACAACATTTAGAACTCATGAGGGTCATTATGAATTTTTGGTCATGCCTTTTGGCCTTACCAATGCACCTTCAACATTTCAAGGTTTGATGATGAACCCCGGCCTTAAGCAATTCCCGATTTCGATCAAGCGATATCAAGCATGGACCGTCGGATCAGGAAGAAGATCAACGGTGGAGATTCAATCTAAGTATTGGCAGAGAGAGAAGATGGGTATCGATTTGGACCATAGGATCTAAAGACCTCGTCATCCAACGGATATCGAGCCGTAAGTTGATCAATCATTAACCATAAGGAGCAGACCTGAACTTTTATAAGTTGGGAGTTTATAATTTCCATCAGGTCTCAAAAGGTGTTAAACCTCACGTAAGTTGTTCGCTTGAAATCGCTGTGGACCATCAGATCTGATGGAGGAAGATTGACGATGGAGGATTGTCATGCGAGTTGTTTGATCGGTGATCAGAAGTATTGGTGATCAGGCTTCAGGGCGATCGGCAGTTCAGAGATCAGAGCGGCACAACAGATGTGAAGTAAGAGGACCCGATAAGTAATTAAGCACGATTAATGGTATTTGAGGTCTGGAAGGATATGTTAATCACATATCAAGAGTGATAAGAGTCATGTGTTAACGTGATTCGTGGGATATGGCGATTGTGATTAGCGATAAGGGAGCCTCGATAAATGTGCAGAAGCCGTATTAAAGCGGAAAGGTATGAATACACATGTTTTATGTAATTTCTATTATATAAACATTATAATAGAAATAACGTTGGTATGAGGCTTTCATGTGTAAGTCCAACATTACCAAGGTTTAAAGAGTGGGTTTAATTATATATGTGGGAATATATATTTGGGTTAATGAAGGCTTTAGAAGGGTGTATGTGTCCCGATAGTCCCAATAGGAAGGATTTAACGAAAGGCTTAAATAGATTCATATGTAAAGGCTTGAGCATTGATTAAAGTCCCGATAAGTGGATATTGCCAAAGGGTTAGCCTATGTTGGGCATTAGTAAATCATTCCGCATAGGAATTGGGTAAGGGGGCCTAAACCATTGATGGTTGAATATTTTGACTCGATAGTGAGTTAAAATTCTTGGGGCAAATGTGATTATGCATTTGATATGCACACTGTGGGTGTAAGCAGGGATAACCCTGCGCCATTTGGTATCAGAGCAGAATTATAATTGAAACAATTGGTTTTAAAACATAACAAAGAAATTCTATGTGAAATAATTGAGAACAAAGTATGTGTTAAGATGTTTATGCAGGCCAGAGGGGATCAAATTCTAATCTGATAGACAGTAAGCACATAGAGGTGATCTGTAGCAGAACTTGTAGATGCAAGAAGCATAGGACAATCCGTTCAAGGTACAGGTGGAATGGTGAAACAAGATCATGCTGAGATCTTGAAGGTGAGATGACATGTTTGTTTTAATTTGATTAAAGATTGGAGAATGTATATTTTTACACTAATGCACAAGTAGCAACATAAGGAAAACACCGTGATGTTGTTCCTTGAGGAAAGTGGAGATTCACTCAAATGTGAACCTGAAGAATCCAATTGAAGGTTGGACAAAGAGGATAAGAGTATTCTCAAAAGGAAACTAAGAAGCAAGCTTTTGAAAGCTTGGGAATGATCTTTGGCTTGAGTAACATTGATATGCAGGTGACAACATAAGAAGGTGAGAAGGTTGTAGCAATCTAGAGCGAGGAGTGCTCAATTGGTTCCAAAGGAAAGAACTAGAGAAATGTTGTAAGGCTGAGCTCAGAGGAGAGAAGCTTAGTGAGCCATATGTAGCAAGGAGGAGACTTGTTATTGTGGATGTATTGTTGCAACTCACAAAGGTAATTCCACAAAGGATGTGGGTAGAATTGCCAAGGTAATGAAGGAAGCTGGTAAGACTTTCTAAGTGAAAGAAGAAGTGGTCAGAACCAAGCATTTCATGGTGATTGAAATACAAGAGAAAAATTGTGTTCTTGAGAGATGCAGATGAGTTGAAGCCTAGAAGGAGCAGAGAAGAGTGCTCAAGGGAGGTTCCAGAGATAGAGAACAAAGGGCTTGCCAAAAGACCGAGTATAGAGGAAAGCTTGGTGAGGTAAGTGGAAGCAGGGAGGACTTGCTGTTGTAGAGGCTTTGATGCAGCTCATAGTAAGTGAGTGAGGAGCTCACAAAGATAGAGAAGAAAATGGCTACTGATAGTCATATCAGAGGTTCTGAGGAAGACCACAACATAAGAAAGATGAAGAAAGAGGATGTCAAGGAAAATGGCAAGAAGATGAGTCAAGAGAAGTTTGACAAAGAGATTGCAGAGATGGAAGAACAACTTAAAGAAGAAGCCACTGAAGTGGTCTAAGTTATAGAGAAGGCTACAACAGAGGCAAGTAAGGTGGCTGATGGAAGAACTCAGAGAAGTTGAATTGGAAATCGAAGTATCCATTTGTGAACCAGAGCAGGGTGACGTTCTGGGTGAAGAAGAAGGAACCATTGATGATTTTCTAAACTGTTGGACAAATGCAGACCAGCAGAAGGAAAATGTAAAACCTTGTATTGTTGAATCTAATAATTTTGATGTGATTACAAGTTTTGTAGAGGATGAGCAATCTTTTGAAGTTGTCAGAAGAATTGAAGAGTATCTTTTAGAAGATAAAAACTTTGAAGTAAAGAATGATGGAGAATGTCTCTTAAATGAGAAAAATAGTGAAGTATCGCAAAAAAAAGAATTTGAAAATGCATTGATATTTAACACTGTGACAACACAGGAACAATTTCTTATGAAATAAGGAGATGAAATTCAGTCTGAAGAGCTGATATGTGAAGCAATAGTTGAGATTGTTGAACCTTGTGATTTTCAAACTGATAATTTAAGTATAAATGCAAGAATCATAAGTAATGATGAAGTACTTATGAAGTGTCACAAAGAACTTGAATTGCTGGAGTATTTGCTGGGAAATTCAGAGTATGATAGTGAGATTGCAGAGGAAGAAATTCATTTTAGTGAAAAAGGGCAGAAAGACATCATTGAAGCAGATGATATGGAGAAGAGACTAGCTGACACTCTTGTGAATTCTGTTGGGAATTCAAATCAACATACTGATGTGCTAATAGAGAAGGAAAAATCAGAGTAACATACTGATGTGTTGCCAAAGGAAGAAGAGGCATTGAGGCCTTATGATTTTTATTTTAACAATTGTTTTATGAGTGCAGGTTTAGTTGTAGATGCTGGAGGAATTTTGGCACAGATAAGCAGCCAAATGGAAGAAGAAGATGCTATGGAAGAATTTAATCCATGGAACAGAGATGTTCAATTGCTGGAAGGAATGTTGGACAGTCATGATTCAATGCAGAAAGAGATAATCATGAAAGAGGGCAAGGATGAAAGGGAGGCAGTCAAAGTAAGCGTAGGAGCCAAAGAAAAAGTTGGAGTAAGAGTTGGAGCAAGAGTAGAAGAACAAGTAAGGAACCAACAACTACAAACTAAAAGTAACCAACAACAGATTGAAGAGATAGTGGACCACAACAACCTGAAGCAGAGAGAAAGAAATAGCAGTAAGTGGCAGAATATGGACCAGACCAAGAATATGTTGGACACAGAGATCGAAGAAATGTGGTAGCTAATGATGAAGTAGTCCATATGGAGAAGATTAACAGTAGCAGGAAGGATGATCAATCAGAATATGAACCTGATTGACATGGAGAAGAAGATGGAGTAGAAGACAACAAAAATACAACAACAACAAAGGAGCAAATCATTTGGGCGGTTACAAACTAAATTTTGGGACCTTGGAGGTTTTCTAACAACATATGAACACACATGATCAGGAGATCATGAAAATTTTCTACTTTGGGAGTCTGATGCAGGAGAATTTAACCCAATAAAATCATTGTAATTTAGTAGACATAGGGGGTCTTGTATTTTAAGGAAGTTGGGTTCCTATGTTTTGAATTAATGTAATTATTAAGGGTTTTGAGTCATTTTAATGAAAATAGGATTTAATTGAACATAGTGAGACATTTTTGTAAATGTTCTCGAATGTAGGAGAACATGAGAGATTTAGGATAGTTGGGAGATTGAGGGATTGAGAATTGATTGTAAATCTTAGATTAGGAGTCAATTCATGAATTTATGGATTAGAGAGGAGTTTTAGGAATGAGGAAGAGATTTAGGAATTTTGTTGAAGAGTTTATGGATCTAAACCAAAAATTGGTTTTAGAATCCCCTTGTATAAATGTAAGCCAAAAGGCAACGAAGAAGAGTTAGTTAGAGGTTAGATAGGTTAGATATTTGGAGTGAATGTAAGCCTACGAACAGAGTTGGAATAGAGGCCACTGATATTACAAGATTAGGCCAGAGAGACAGAGTCTCAATATGTAACCATTTGTTATATGTTTATATATACAGAGATTGATTAGAATCTATATAAATGTGTATTTTGTGTGTTGAATGATGAATTAGGTGTTTATCAGAGATTGCATAATACAAATATATGCAGGCAGAGTCAAGGCGAATACACAGAGGAGGAGAAGAGACAGAGGGTCATAAAGGGCTTAAAACCCAATTGGAGAATCCAAGTGATGTTATAGAATGATCCATAGTAAGAAATCACAGAGGCAAGCTCAAGTGGGAATGAAATGAGCACCAGAAGGGCGAAAGGCGAAACCTTTGGAAAACCCGAGAACCACAACAAACATGGAAAACAACGGAAAATATAAGTACAAAGAAAAAGCGCAGAAGTGAAGGTTTGACACACAGTAACCATTGGATCTGATTGATCAACGACTAGGATCATATCGCAGCGTTCATATCGCATCACAAATTTTTAAGTGAACGAACCCCGGCCTTAAACAATTCCCAATTGCGATCAAGCGATATCAAGCGTGGACCGTCAGATTAGGAATAAGATCAACAACGGAGATTCAATCTAAGCACTGGCGGAGAGAGAAGGCAGGTATCGATCTGGACCGTAGGATCTAAAGACCTCATCATCCAATGGATATCGGGTCGTAAGTTGATTGAGCGTTAACTGTAAGGAGCGGACCCGAACTTTTATAAGTTGGGAGTTTATAATTTCCATCGAGTCCGAAAAGGTGTTAAACCTCACATAAGTTGTTCGCCCGAAATCACTTTGGACCGTCAGATCTGATGGAGGAAGATCGACAGTGGAGGATTGTCGTGAGAGTTGTTTGATTGGCGATCGGGCTTCGGGGTGATTGGCGTTTCGGAGATCGAAGTGGTGCAGTGGAAGCGAAGTAAGCAGACCCGATAAGTAATTAAGCACGGTTAATGGTATTTGAGGTCCGGAAGGATATGTTAATCACATATCGGGAGTGATAAGAGTCATGTGTTAACGTGATCCATGGGATATGGTGATTGCGATTAGCGATAAGGAAGCCTTGATAAATGTGCATAAGCCGTATTAAAGAGGAAAGGTATGAATACACATGTTTTATGTGATTTCTATTATATAAACATTATAATAGAAATAACGCAGGTATGAGGCTTTCATGTGTAAGTCCAACATTTTTTTTTGTAAGGTTTAGCAAGACTTTATATTAATAAAATACAGTAGAATACATGATGCAGAGTGGGAGTCGATGGGACCTCCCTGTGTCTGCCTTTGTACAGCTGAGCTGGTCTAGTCTCTGCTCTCACTCTCTCTCTCTTTTTTTTTTCTCGAGTGGGTCGCTCGCAGCTTGTATAATTGTCAGTGGATGCATATATGGAAGAATCCAAGGAGCTTGGCATTTGCTAAGCTTGCTGGTCTGCCTTGTTTATGGTGTGGAATTTCTCTCTGAGTTCCCCCTCCTCCAGGTCTTGCCAGAGGGTGTAATAGTCTTCACTATTGGACTGAACGCCAACATTGGCTATGGTATCGGCCAGCTTATTTGCAGTTCTTATGACTGCTTGAAAGGTAATGCCTTGAATGTTGCTAAGATGGGCTTGAAGATCCTTCAGGATTGCCAAGAGCCTCCAACTGGGTGTGATCTTGTCCACTTGCGTGCCGTTTTGAAGTTTCCTCATCATCTTGATGACTATCTCCGAGTCTCCTTCCACTATCAGGGGTAGAAATTTGTAGTGGTTAGCCAGGGTGATGCCTCTGATGAGAGCAATCAGTTCTGCAACGTTGTTGGTGTTGTTTCCCAGATTGCCATGGTAGATAAGCTGGATGTTCCCCGTGTGGCACCTGATTGCTCCTCCGTATCCGGATTTTCCCAGGTTTTGCTTTGACATGCCATCAAAGTTTAGTTTGAATGCTAGAAATGGCAGTGTTCCCCATTTGTCCTGCTTCATTGCTTGTGTGGTCTAGTTCCTACCTGTAGGATTGGTCTGGGCTTTGAGCTTGAGGATTTGGACAATCCTTTGATCCTTTGGTGACAAGTTCCCCTCTTGCGGCATTATGTCCATGGTGTGGATTGTTTCTGTTATTAGCTGCCTTGTTTTTTCCATTAACCTATCCACTGTCATCGCAGAGTACTTAAAGATTCGAGCATTGTGCTCTTTCCAGAGGATCCAGACCACGGCTCCTGGAATGAGGTTCCATGCCCTGTTGATTATATTACTGGTGGACATGGTTGATTTCCAATTGCTCAAGGCAAGGCAGATCGAGTCTCTGTTTGTATCGGTTTGCCTGAAGACAAAAGCCAAATCATCCCATAGCGCACAGGTGGTGGGGCATGTATTGAGAATGTGGTTGAGTGTTTCATTATCATTCTCATAGAGGGTGCATCTAGAGGGTCCGATGAAGCCCCGTCACTGTATATTGTTCCAGGTGAGCGCTCTGTTGTGCATGACCAGCCAGGAGAACAGGGTTATTTTGGGCCAAGTGCCTCTGGTCCAGAGGGCATGCCATCTGGGGTCTGGTTGCCAATCAGGTGAAGCAACGATGATTTTGTAGGCTTCTTTTAGATTGAAATTACCTTTCAAATTGTTTCCCCAACGCAGGATGTCTTCTCTGGTTGAGGTGAGGATCCTGCGCTGTTCTAGTTGTTGTAGGAGTTGTTCTATATTTTCATTATGGTCTTGTGTTGGCCATTGATCTTTGGTTAGCCATTTTTTCCAAGTGGTGGTCACTGTTTGGGGTTGCCAATAATCTGCTACCTTTTTTAGCCCTGCCTCTTGCATGTCATTTTTGAGTGTAGCCCAAGATGGGTGGTCCAGAGGAGGGAGTTGTTGCCAAGCATCCTCCCAAAAGAGGGCAGTGTTTCCTTGGTGCACTTCCCAGAAGCAGTGCTGCTGATCAATGTGTCGATTCTCCCATACTTTGTTCCAGAGGGGAGAGCCTTGAGTGCTGCCAGTGAGCCTGATGAGGTCTGTGTCCTGTATTTGATTTGTGTACTTTACCTTCCACAAGGTGCCCCATAGGGAGTTAGGATTCTCCACCCATCTCCATCATATTTTTACTGCAATAGCCTTGCTTAGGCTTTCAAGATCTCTTAGGCCCAGTCCTCCTGCCAGCTTTGGTTTGCATATGTCTGTCCACTTGAGGAGGGCCCATTTGTGCTTCTTTGAATCTCCATTCCAGAGGAAGGACCGCTGGATGTTCTGAATGGATTTGTAGACTGATTTGGGTGCCGCAAGGGCTGAGAGCATGTAGGCCGGCATTGTTTGAAGAACTGATTTGACCAGTACCAGTCTGCTAGCCATGTTTAGGGCTTGATGAGTCCAACTGCTTAATCTGGCCTTCATTTTGTTGAGGAGATCTTCCCAATTTGCGGCTTTGGGGGCGTATTCTGAAAGTGGGATGCCGAGGTATTTGGTTGGAAGAGAGTTCCTCTGAATCTTGAGAATTTTGCTGAGATTTCTCTGCACAGGAATAGAAGTGTTGAAGAAAAATAATTTGGATTTTGTAAGATTGATCTCCATATCAAAGGCTTCTGTGAAAGTACTTAGCACCTTGTTGAAGGTTCGAGCTTCCTTTATTGTGGGGGTTCCCATAAGCATTGTGTCATCGACAAATTGTTGATGTGTTACTGTGGGTCCTTGAAGCTCAGCTTTGATGCCTTTGAGGTGATTTGTTTGGACCGCTTGGGATAGGCATCTTCTAAGGCCCTTTGCCATGATGACAAAGAGAAAAGGTGACAAAGGATCTCCCTGTCGTATGCCTCTGGATGGGAGGAATGGTTGTAAGGGGCCTCCGTTCAACATGATTGAGAAGAATGCTCCTAAGACCATTTCCATTATCCATTTTATCCAAATTTGACTGAAGCCGAAAGCCTGAAGGATATCTCTAATGTATGTCCAGCTGATTTTGTCAAAGGCCTTGGAGAGGTGAAGTTGAATGAGCATGCCCGGGATCTTTTAAGTTTTGATAGAATGCAGCACCTCCTGGTTGAGAATGATGCTGTCAGTTATTTGTCTTCCTTCAACATATCCAGACTGTTCATGAGAAATTATTGAGGGAAGGATAGGTTTAAGTCTGTTGGCCATCAATTTTGAGAGGATTTTATAGATGATGTTGCAAAGGGCTATAGGTCTGAATTTGTCGGGGGAGTCAGCATGATCAAATTGGGGATGAGGGTGAGGAAGGTAGCATTGATGGCCGACAACACTCTCTTGGTTCTGTGGAAGTTCTTTATCAGCGTGAAAAGGTCTGCTTTGATGATGTGCCAGCAAGCTTTGAAGAATTCAATTCTAAAACCATCTAGTCCAGGGGCTTTGTCAGAGGCCATGGTGAAGATGACTTCTTCAATCTCCTACTCAGTGAAATCTCTTAAGAGAAGGGAGTTTTGCTCCTCCGTTACTAAGGGGGGAATAGCACTAATGATTTTTTTGATAGCTTGGGTTCTATCTTGATTGAGCTCAGAGAGTAGTGACCGGAAGTATAAATTTAGTTCGGATCCTATTTTCTCTCTGGTTGAGACCTTAGCACCATCATCTTTTTTGAGGGATATGATACGGTTGTTGGCTTTGTGCTGAATGGTTGATTTATGGAAGAAGCTTGTGTTTCGCTCCCCATGCTTTAGCCACTGCACCCGTGATTTTTGTTTCCATAGCAGCTCTTCTTGTCTTAGCCTGTCTTCCCATTGCTTTTGGGGGTTTGATTCCTAAGCTAACCTGTCCTCATTGGGCCCGTCCTTGATCATTGATTGTTGGAGGCCCGCCATTTTTTCCTCGAGCTCTTTCTTGGCTTGAAAAATGTTACCAAATGTGTTCTTGTTCCAGCATTTGAGCTTGGTCTTAATGCTCTTAAGCTTTTGCTGAAAGATGTACATAATGTTATTGCTCTTTACAAAGGTTTGGTTCCACCAACTTTGAATATTTTGCATGAAGGTTGGGTGATCTATCCAGAAGCTTTCGAACCTGAAAGGCCAGTTTTGGGGCTTTATCATTTGGTGAAGTGCAGCTGTACTGGCTAGTGATCTGATCCCCCAATGGGCAGAATGTTGGCTTCCATGTCTAGATTCTGGAGCATGATGGATTTCGATATGAGGAACCTATCAAGCCTTGATGCAACCTGTCTATTTCCCCCTTGCTTATTGTTCCATGTGTGTATACCATTGACTGTGGTAACATCAATAAGTTTAGATGCTGCTATGAAGGTGTTGAAATCTTCTGCATCTTTATCCAATCTTCTTAGGCCTCCTTTCTTCTCTGCTAGGTTGGTGATCATGTTGAAATCACCACCTAGGATCCAGTGGTTGGCACCATGGTGTTGTCTGATTTCGTTCAAGTCTTCTAGCATCTTGAACTTGTCCTGAATTTGCTGAGGTCCATACACATTGGTGATGCATATTATTTGCTGTGAGTCTGGCATGTTGAAGATGACTGATAGCGAATGCTTAGTGGACAGAGTGTTCTGCAAAAAAAACTTGTTTTTGTTCCAAAACATTAGGAGCCCTTCTGCTTTCCCAATGGCTTCTGTGCTTGTGCATTGAAAGACTTTTGCAAATAGTTTCTTGAGCGTTTCTATGCCATTGGCTGAGCATTTGGATTCTTGTAGTAAGACCAGGTCTGGAGATTGCGTGAAAAGACGGTTTTTAAGGATTCGTCTTTTGGAGGTGCCATTTAGCCCTCTGATATTCCATGTTGTTATCTTCACTAAGAAATTTTCAATGTGGATAGGACCAGAGCCCTCATTTTTCCTTCATTGATTAGGCGCCTATCGAGTTCTTGTATTTGTTGCTTTGTCGATTTTCTCCCCCATTTTTTTCCTAGACCTTTCGGCTTGTATTGGTCTAGGTCTAGGTTTGCTTGGATGCCTGTTTGGCTGCTATCTCCCCATTGCTTTTTGGCTGCATTCTGATTCAGATATTCTAACTGCAGGTATGCCATTTCGATTTTCTCCAAGTGTTCCTGGGGAATTGCATTCACTCCCTATTTGGACCATTGCTCGATGACATCCTGGAGATCCAGGTCACCCAGGATTTCTTCCAAGGGATTGATAGGAGCAGTTGAGGGCATCTGATTTGGCTGAATTTCTGTGCAGGGAGGGGTATGCAGAGGATCGAGGCTTGTATCGATGTGGTCGGAGTTGGGCTGTGGGATTTGAGGCTATTCCTCGGTTTGGGGATGGTTCGAGCTTGGGATGGAGATGGTTGAGGGGTTAGATGGTTGAGGCTACCTGGGAGGATCTTGATTCGGGGGGTCGTGGGATTTCAGAGGGTTTTCGAATGGATCAAGGTTGCCTAGAACTTCAAAGCTATTTTGTTGGGTGGGGATTGGGTTGGAGGGGTGTTTCATAAGATTTTTCCCTTTCTGCTTTTTGCTTTTCCTGGTAACAGGGATGTAATTTGGGGATGGGTTTTCCACCTTGTCTGCTTGGGGTTGAGGTGGGGGTTGATTTAGGGGGAACCCATGACTGAGATGTCCGTGCTGTCGGCATTTCCTGCATCTAAAAGGAATATTTTCATAGTCGATGGACTGCTTCCACTAAATTCCTTTGTGGATCAGATCAATATGACCTGGGAGAGGTCCTGAGACATCCATGTAGAGAAAGATTCTAGCGTAGGCAGTGTATTTACCTTGAGATGTGAGATCTGAAGTTTTGATGAAGACACCCAGCTTGTTCCCTATGGCTTCCAAGATCCGCTTATTCCAATAATCCACCGGCAAGGAGTATAGTCTGAGCCAGACTGGAACTTTTGTGAAGTCTTCCTGTTCTGGAACAAAGTTGGGCTTCCAGTACGTTATGTAGAGTCCTGCCGAGTTGTAGAAGTATGGGCCTCCTTTGAAAGTGCGATCTCTATCTTTCTTGTGGGTGAAGATGACCGTGAAAAAATTCCTTGCTCCTAACTGTAGTTAATAGTTCCCTTTGGGCTTCCATTTCTGGTTTATCCACTAGCAGAGAGTTTTTTCGTTGAGTCTCACTCCTATGAAGTGACAGATTAGGGCGTGTTTGCTCATGTGATCTCTGTATTCTTCGATCCATGGGTCTTCGATGATTAATGAGGGAGTTTCCTTCGATATCGGTTTGCAAGGGGATGATCTTGTTGCTCCGCTTTGGTTTGGGACGCTTCTCTCAGCCACAGGTCCATTGGATTTCGAGGTATAGTTTGCCACCAGAGCTTTGCCTCTACCCCTGGATCGGGAGGTGGATGAGGTAAAGGTGGGCTCAGGAGGGAGGCTGCCGAATACGAAGGGGCCGAAGGCTGGGGGGGTCGATCCGTCCCCGAGGGTGTTCATGGAGCGCTGTGTCTAGGGTTTGGTTGTAGGAGTGAGCGTTGCAGACCGACGATCTCTCATCCAGTGGGACAATCTGTAAGTCCAACATTACCAAGGTTTAAAGAGTGGGTTTAATTATATATGTGGGCATATATATTTGGGTTAATAAAAGGTTAATGAAGGCTTTAGAAGGGTGTATGTATCCCGATAGTCCCGATAGGAAGGATTTAACGGAAGGCTTAAATAAAGTCATATGTGAAGGCTTGAGGGTTGATTAAAGTCCCAATAAGTGGATATTGCCAAAGGGTTAGCCTATGTTGGGCATTAGTAAATCATTCCGCATTGGAATTGGGTAAGGGGGCCTAAACCGTTGATGGTTGAAGATTTTGACTCGATAGTGAGTTAAAATTCCTGGGGCAAATGTGATTATGCATTTGATATGCACACTGTGGGTGTAAGCAGGGGTAACCTTGAGCCATATCTTCCCTCATATTATTAACCCTTTTACACAAAATTTATGAGCAAATTTAAAATTAAATTACTATACTAAAAATTTAAAATTAATTAATCATTTAACATCTACTTAATCATATTTAAAATTTTAATTTAATTTACCTTTTACTTTTTCCATAATAGTAAATGTAGTTGTTGACAATCCTATCGTATTTAAATGGTTGTATAACTAGTCAAATCAATTCTCATTAAGATATTCATTTTATGATCACTCAAACCTTCCATTACCATCAACCTTGTTGAGGGTACACCCTAGAGGGGTGCATGGTGTTTAATTTTTTTGGCCTATCTATATTGTTTGTCATGATGAAAACTGTGCCAAGTGGATTGCTAATCCCAATTAGTTATTTATTTATTTTCCTGAAGTGGTGTTTTATTTCCACATAATAATTCCCGGTGGGCTCACGTGAAGGAGCCACACACCAGTCGGCTGAAACTACAAGGCTTAATCTTAATGGACCCAAGGAGAACTTAAGGAGCCACACACCAGTCGGCTGAAACTACAAGGCTTAATCTTGATGGACCCAAGGAGAATTGAACCCACGCCTCATGATAAAGGATCAAAACAAAAGGGCCTTCAACCAACTAAACTACTTATCAAAGCTAACCCAATTAGCTATTCATATATATAATATATAGTTATTTATAAAAAAAGTTACTTGATTTAGAGTGATAATGATGTTGAAATTTCCTAAAACGTGAGGTTCAAAAATCTTAATTAAAAATTGAAAAAATAGCATTTTTAAACCCCAAATTAAGCCTAGGTAACTCACATTTTTAAACTTTAGTCACTGGTGGTGTCACTTACGTCACTTTGCCTTTTATTATTACTCTTATGGTAATGATAAATATATTATGGCATTAAACAAACTCTATGATAACCTCATCCGACATTACCTACATTTCCACAATGGTTAATTTTACTATATTCTCACCACTGTTTGTTTAAGGAGGCCATCATGGCAAAGCTAGATTTTGGATTTGATGCCCAATAAAGTAAGAATTTGTAATAATTAAATCAATGCTTCATACATTATAACTTATATCATTATTATATACCAAAAGTGGTTATACGGGTCAGATTTAGTTGGTGTATCCACTCGACCTTTATCATCACATCCCTCGACCTTATTTTTCTTCACATTTCCCTTGAATCATGCTTTCAACAAATAAATCAATAATGTCTCTATCCATATGTATTTAATAATATTCGCTGGTGAGTGGGATTTAAATTAAACATAAACTTTTGCGTTTAGTAAAACGCTGATAGGTATCGTTGTTGCTTAACCAAGTAGTGTTTTCTAAGGTTAAATCACACTCACAATTGTTTGGGACAAACTCAAGATTGATGGTAGTAAAAGCAGACAACAAAAGCTAAGTCATAAGGAGAGCTATCGATTGTTGCTTATAGATTGTTACAAGTTTTGGGAAAATGCAAAAGGCATTGCAAAGATAAATAATTAACAATGGCATGAATCATGGTTGGACAATGGAAATTAAAAAAAGGATGGCATTTAAACATATCTATATTGTTCAATCATGAAGCCTTTATCCAATTGTGAAACATAAAAACATAAATGCATCTTGACATCAATATGTATGCTACTCACTCATATTACCAAAATGCATATTCACATCAATTGATGTATGCTAGTAACTCATATTACCTTATTACCTTTTGCATTTGATTAATTGAATTATTAATAAAGTAAATAATGATGACAATGATTATCATTCATGGTAATCAATTATCATTTATACCATTTTCATAAAGAAAAACCACATATTAAATAAATTGTTGTATTCAATTGTTTTTATGATTAAATAAGTTAAAACAGATTTACGAGTATTAAAAAAAATTATTTTAATTTTTATGGATTAGTAAATTATGAAAATATGTAATGTTATAATTGTTTTGGAAACACATTTAATACTTAAGTAGTTGAGCATTCTAAAAGAAAGTGTTTTTCATTTTCCACCTCATTTAGAAAAAGTTTACAAATTGTGTTCTCTTTTAACTATGCAAAGTTTACAAATTGAAGCCACTTCTTTTTGGCATTTAGATTCATTATATGTTATTTAATATGACACATTTTTCCCTAAGAAGCATGAGAGGGAAATATGCAGATTCTCTTGATAATAAGAGGATCATTGTCAAGCCCTAGGGCGCCAAGGCGTGCCCTCGTCGCAACTACACCAAGGTGCACCCCTAGAAGCCTTAACAAGGCAAGTTGATTTGGGGTGGCACTATCGTCACAAGAAATGTGGTGTTCATATCTTAGAAAATGCATTGATAGAGAGGAAGGTGTCGAAAAACCGAAGCCATGTCGGGTTGGTGGCATGGTAGGTTGAACAATAGAGTGAGAAGAGATTTGAGGGTGTGTCGGCCAAGCAAGATGAGTATACTGGGACAAAATTTCAAGGAATGTTGACAAAGTGAGACAAGGGTGTCGAGACAAAATTTGAGGGTGCATTAGTTGAGTGAGAAGAGAGGGATTGGGTGAAATTTGAGGGTGTTTAGGAAGAAAAATGAATCAACCCAACCCAAGGTGCCTAAGACATGGGCAAGATAACCTTATTACAGAGTGAGGTGATGGGACAAGCCAACCCATGTTATAAGTGAAGCCAATCGAGATGTGGAATGAGAAGACTACATGAAGGTTAGGCGAAATGGTATAAGAAAGGGAGAGCCACAAGGTTAGAAGAGACAATTGAGTAGCCAAGACACATTGTTTTAGAGTACAAAAAAGTGTGAAGGATGATGGAGAGCCAAGGGAGGCAGCTTGGGCCCGCAGTCATGCAGGGCCTGAGGATGAAGCTGCAACTAAACTGAACTGACCTACATTAGGGTGGATGCGACCCACACTAAGGAAGGAATGACCAACGGTAGGGTGGTTGAGTGGCCCAGTGGGGTAGGGTTTAGAAACATGTTCTTATTGTATTTCTTAGGATTTCCTTGCTTTTGTGGATTTTTGGATTAAGCCTGTTATGCAACCATATTACAAACAAAATAAAATATGATCAACGACTTGAAAATTAGCCTCTTCGAGGGGGAAACCTTCTTTACATCACATAAATGAACAATTCTTAGATGATTCAAACAACAAGACCTCCTTGGTATATATAGGAGTTTAAGGGGTCATAATATAATTAGAGCCTACATAACATTAATAATGTTAGGGCACAATCATAATAATAATAATAATAATAATAATGGGCTTCTATGGGACACAACAATAACAATATGGGGGCTACATGGGCACAAAATTAACAATAAGGGGAATACACTAACAATAACAATAAGGGAGGTACACTAGTGTTATGGAGACCTAACATTCCTCTCTCCTTCAAAAAAGTGTTGTCCTCAATGCTTGAGTAGTTCTAGGTGCTTTTGTATAAAATTCTCATCCTTCCATGTGGAATTTTTAGCAGGCAAATTTTTCCACTTATTGAGATACTATGAAATTGATCGATTTTGTAGTTTTTGGGTTCTTGTTTCTGTGACTGCTTCAGGCTCAAATATGATTTTTCTTTCATCGTCAAGTTCTTGCAATATTGTTTGAACTGGGAGCTTGTCACGAATAATCTCGTTTAAGCATGAAACATGAAAAACTGGGTGTACTCAGGAAGATGCAGGTAGCTCCAATTTGTATGCCATAGTACAAATATTTTGCAATGCCTTGTAAGGACCATAGACCTTGGGTGATAATTTATTATCCTTCCTAGTTTGCTTGAGGGACATTTGTTAATATGGTTGTAGTCGTAAAATTACCCAATCGCCTACATCAAAACTTCTTTCACTACGATGTTGATATGCCTATTGTTTCATTTGATTTTGTGTGAGAGTGAGGTTATCCTTTAAGAGTTGGAGAACTTGTTGTGGATGCTCGATGTGACCTTCCACTGCTTGAACCTTATAATTTTCTCTTAAAGATGACGTGATGGATGGTGGATGACATCCATAAAGTGCCATAAATGGGGTCATTTTTTATGTAGTATGGAAGGAATTGTTATAACACCACTCATCCAGAGGTAACCACTTAACCCATTGTGGTTTTTTATCAAATACAAAGCAAGGAAAATATCCTTCCAAACATTTGTGCACTATCTCAGTTTTCCTATCAGGTTGGGATGATAAAATGAGCTATAAGATAATTGAGTACCAAGTCAAGAAAATAATTCCGTCTAAAATTTTCCAGTGAAAATGCGATCTTTGTCAATTACAATAATCTTTGGGTTTCTGTTGGGCACTAAGATGAATCTTTAAAATCAACTTAATCCTACCTTCATTAATCTTATCAACTTGGGATTCGTCTCTTATTTCAAGGCTATCGGTACAATATATGCAAGAATAGATTCTTAGATTATGGGAGAGTGTAAATGATTGCTACGAAAATGTTACATTAAACATTATCCTAATTCAATTGTTGGAGAGACAAATGATGACAACAAATAATTACTCCTACAATTACAATCTTATGAAAGAAGACTATTTTAATTCATCAACCATTCTATCTATCCTTCAAAATATCCTATGCATAAGGAAGACTAGTAAATCACATGAATGCTTAAAAGTCTTACTTTTTAAAGATAACATACATAATTCACAAACTAAAACCTTACATTCATGTAACGCAATCCAATCATCAATTTTAGGAGATGCATAACAGAATTACAAGATACATAATTCAATCGATTATCTACCATGAAAGAAAAGGAAAGTCAATAGAAAAACAACTAATGTGAATGTGGAAAAGTAATTAACTAATAATGATACATAATAGACAATACAACCTTCGGTGACTGGGCCCACGGTCTCCAGAAGTAATTTCTTAGATAAATTTGATACTGAGGACTAAGGTAAGATCTTGCGCAAATTCACTAACTTCAAAGAGTTACAAAATGACCTTGAGAAAGTTCAAATACAGATTGTTGTATGCAATATACAGTGAAAAAGTAATAATAAAAAAGCTCCTCTGTATTTTCACGTGTTGTATTATATATTACATTAAAAACTGAATATGGAGCTATCCTGAGAATAGATAGATTCTCAGGATTTCTCTTTTAACCATAAGATCCTTGAATAGTAATGATCAATTTTCTTTGACTTCATTCTTCGATCATGCTCAGGCATCAAGCTATAATTTGCCACAAATAAGGCATCAACTGATCCATAATCTTGCTCCAATATCTTGAGAGAACAACAATCATTCGATTGGACTTAATGCATAAAAATTTACTCAAATTATAACCTTTTCAATATCTAAAACACTCAAACTAACCATACTATATTCAACTTTCTTTCATTATCATTTTTCTCTTAAATCATTACAAATTAAAGGCAAACTGCTTAAAAACATAATGTTTATTTAAGGAAATAGGGAGAAGAATTATACCATTTTCATGGCCCAACATTCCCCACAGCTTACCTTATTGCATGTCCTCATGCAAAAAGATGATTAACATGTAGCAAGGTCAATGAATAAGTTGGGTAAAAATGTTCACCATACTTCCAAAATCCATTCTTGTTTTGAAGAACCTTGAAAGATTCATTTACTCCTCTTTTAGAAAGTTCATTTTCAACATTGTAACCATCTGGAGGATACCAAATAATAGGGAATATGTACTGAAGCCCTATCCAAGCGGGTCCTTTAGACAGAACCATACGAATAAAATGTTGCATTTGATTGGCTACTGCCTGAAAATTTCTATAATTAAAAGTCTCTCTGTTTTTTACCTCATTAGGAGATGCCTTCCATTAATGTTGTGCTGCCCACAAGGCCTCCTCTTTAATGTATTTGAAATACTCTAGAATTTATATAAGAACATCTTTATGCATGGGGACTAGAGCAGAAAAAACCCCAGGTCATTCCATGAACCTTTTATGCTTTATAAAAGTTCACAGTGGACTGTTAGGTTCTCCTCTGACCCAAAGGTCTAAACCATTCTCTCTTCTTTCAAATATGCTACAGGCCTTATACCATTTGATTTGATTCCTAGAAAAGGATATGAAACCTTGGAATTGTACATCCCCAATAAAAGGACTAGGGTTCTCATTCCTCTGTCCTTCCAGAAAAAAAGCTATGCATGTAAATTTCACATAAGAAATACTTGTCATTATCCTTCTACTCTCGAAAAAACTTAATAAAATTAGAAACAATAGTGAACTCAAAAGGTTGGATAGACCATATGGCTTGTACTTTCAGTAATAAATATCGTTCAAGTAGAAACATGGCCTAGTTTTTAGCTGGAGATCTACAAGACAATGCAACATAATACACAGAGCATATTTCCTTGGTTTGTTCCAAAGCTTTTTGGTGCTGCCCTTGTAATTTCTCTATTTTCTTTTTCTCCATTCTAAGTTCAGCATGGGTTTTGTCTTCAATAAGGGCCAATGTTTTTTACTTTTGTAGCAACTCTTGGTGTTATTCTTGAGGCATTACTTTCTCTCGGTATTGGGTCAAAAATGGTTTATGCCTTTCCAATTCCTTGTTTAATACTTGGATAGTGGTATCCTTGATCAGTGAGAATAGGGAAGCACTACTTCAGTTTGTGTAGCCCTGTTAATAGTCATCAATAGGTATGTTTGGCTTGTTGCTTCCAATGTAGCCACAAAAGGGTTGATATTTGTTTGGATTCCCACAAAATTAGTGGGAATATCCTTAGCTAGAATTTCTGCATGGTTAATGGGAATTCCTTTAGTCTGAGTTTCTACATGATTAATGGGAGTTCCCTTAGTTTGAGTTTCTACATGATTAATGGGAATTCTTGTTGGAAATAATACTGAGAGGGGGGGTGAATTAGTATTAGCAAGTGAATAATATTTCATTTCCATATTTAGATTCATATACGCTACTTCAGTTAATGAAACTTGCGTGTATATGCAACTGTATGTAAGGCAACTACCATATACCATGTAAACTTATAATTTAGTTAATTCTTCATATGTTGATCTTTAATCTGTGCATCAGAACCATATAAATAGTAACCAGGAGTAGTAAAAATAGAATAGACAATCACACACATGAACACAAGATATAAGGTGGAAACCCAATGTGGGTGAAAACCACCTGCTGCAATTGTCTCTATCTTCCTTTTAATAAGAAAATTCTTTTTACAAATTTTGTACTGGTGTAGTCTTATACCAGTACGCAGGCTTCTACCTACAGAAGGATACAACCTTCTCTCGTTCTCCAGCTTCTCCTGGAAGGGAGCTACAACCCCCTAGCTCTCGTTGGTGCTGACCTACAAAAGGTTACAACCTTCTCTTTTCTTCCAGGGACCACGTTTCATAAATTTTTAGACTGGATCCATAAATAACATCAAATATATCTACATCAACCAATCTCCTTTTCACCAACCAAAACAAAATCAAACAATCACTTCTCAGCATGCTCTAACCAGAATACCGTAACGATAACCAGAACCCAAGCCAAAACCTAGAACACTACAACAGCAAATAAAAGTAGCTAAAGCATATTTTATGAGGTGTAAGCTACTTCAATGTGTCGAATCTGTGTGCATACGCACTTTACTCAAGGTGAACCTGCATATACGCTGTTTTGATATGCAGAACCAACGTGTATACGCACCTTTGCTATAGTGAACTTGCGTATAGATCTGTAAAAGATGATTTAACCTTTAAAACTATTCAAATATTAGCTATACCCAAATCATCATATTTATGGATTAAGACATGCGCCAATTATTCAGATAAAAGATCAAAACCACACAAAGATACTTCACTTCAAGCCTTAAGATCTTGACCCATCAATAGATCTTATCCTTCATCAAGTGCTGAGGTTCATCCTTGATTCAGATCCGGCTATGCCCAATAACCTGTATTCTCGATCTTGATCTTCATAAGATATTCAATGCTTGAGTGCCTTTACCTAATGATATTTTCCTCCTTTTATAGTCTTAGGCCTTACTCAATACCATGGACCAAAACCACTTAGAGCCAATACCTTGGACCAAATACCTGGGGTCAACACATCAGACAAGATACCTTGGACCAATACCATGTATCACAATACCATGGACCAATTACCACGGACCAAAACTAAGTTTTCCAACATGTGATTTCCTTTCGTGAAAGTGCGTGTGTATGCTATACGCACCTTTTGGTCTGCGAACCCACGTGTACAGTGATTTTGTCAATGGGAACCTACGTATACCTCACTTTCTTCATTCTGTGAGCCTGAACTATGACCTGTCATCTATGTGAGTTGCCATCAAGGAAAACACCTGTGTCATAGTGCCAAAATTGTATCATAATGCCAACAATCTCCCCCTTTGGACTTGATGGCAACCCCAAGTCACTCTCCCCCTTTGTCATCAAGGGCAAAGGGTTATGCTCCCCCTCAGTACATAATGAATTCTCTGATATGCCGAAGTGTGCTATCCATGCTCCCCCTAAATTTAAGAAAGGTCTACAAAAATATGACTCTATACATACATCAGAAATGACCTTCCTATCACTAATGACTCATACATCCATCTCCCAACCAAGTGGGGATATACCAAGTTTGATTCGTCCACCCAACCAAGTGGGTATATACCAAATGTTTATAAATGACAGAATAAGAACATTACATCATCCATCCCATGCATAGTGGGTAAAAAATAGGTCGTAATATGACCTTGATAATAAAATATATACATGACATAGAGACCAAATATCTAAAACAAGACCATGATAGTCATCAACAACTATCATCAGTAGCATCTATCAATCACCATCCAGACGAGCAACCATGATCTCCCCCTGAACCTGTTCCACCTGAAACAAAACAATTGTGAATTTGTACCAAGATCTTCTAAGATAATGCCAACAATGCATTATTAGAAGTATATGCTCCCCCTGAACTTGTGCCAGAGATCACTGCTAGACCCATATCAGACTCCTTTCATCTTGAGTTTGGCCCACTATTTTTCTTCAACCCAACATATATGCAACTATATCCACAGCAACCTGCGTATGCACGCAGATACGCTTCATGAAACTCGCGTACAACCACTTTTGTCTGAAAATAGATAAGTTTCAACAGCAAGATGATGCATCAACTATTCCCAGCTTCTGTCTGAGATATTCAAATGTCTCTCTGGGTAGTGGTTTGGTGAATATATCAGCAACCTATTCTTTGGAGGGAACATACTCCAATTTGACCTTTTTTTCAAGCACTTGTTCACGTAGAAAGTGATATTTGATGGGTATGTGCTTGGTCTTCAAGTGCATGAATGGATTCTTTGAAATACGGATTGCACTTGTATTATCACATAGAATGGAGATGGGTGGAGTACATGTAATTTGAATGTCTTGCAAGATGATGCATCAACTATTCCCAGCTTCTGTCTGAGATATTCAAATGTCTCTCTGGGTAGTGGTTTGGTGAATATATCAGCAACCTATTCTTTGGAGGGAACATACTCCAATTTGACCTTTTTTTCAAGCACTTGTTCACGTAGAAAGTGATATTTGATGGGTATGTGCTTGGTCTTCAAGTGCATGAATGGATTCTTTGAAATACGGATTGCACTTGTATTATCACATAGAATGGAGATGGGTGGAGTACATGTAATTTGAATGTCTTGCAATGTTTGCATCATCCAAAGGAGTTGTGTGCAGCAAGATGCAACAACCACATATTATGCTTCAGCTGTAGATAATGCAATTGAACTTTGTTTCTTGCTGAACCAAGACACTAATCTGGAACCCATATAGAATGCACCACCACTAGTGCTTTTTCTGTCATCCACACTTCTTGCCCAATCTGCATCTGTATATGCATGAAGTGTAAGATCTGTATCTCTAGGATACCATAAACCAAAGTTATGTGTTCCTTGAATATATTTGAAAATCCTTTTGACTTCCTAAAGGTGTGATTCCTTTGGATTTGCTTGGAATCTTCCAACTATTCCCATTGCATGCATGATGTCTGGTCGGGTACCTATTAGATAAATCAGACTGCCAATCATGGATCTGTAGGTTGGTTGATGTACTGCTGTTGATTCATCATTTGAACTGAGACTGCATCCTGTTACCATAGGGGTACATACTAGTTTAGAATCTTCCATGCCATATTTTTTCAAGATCTGCTTGAGATACTTGGTTTGTGATTGAAAAATACCATCTTTATTTTGTTGAACTTGTAAATCAAAAAAATATGTGAGTTCACCAAGTAGGGACATTTCAAATTCTTTCTGCATTACCAAAGCAAAGTTTTGACTCATGGCTTCTTCATTTCTACCAAAAATGATATCATCAACATACACAACAAGTATTAGCAATTTATCATTGTTAATCTTTGTATATAGATTGCTATCAGCTGATCCTTTTGAAAAACCATGTTGATGGAGGTATTTGTCAAGATGGTAATACCAGGCCCTTGGAGCTTGTTCTAGACCATAGATAGCCTTTCTAAGTTTGCATACAAGTTTTGGATCATTTCCAAGGATGAATCCGTCTGGTTGCTCAATATATACTTCTTCTTCTAGGTCTCCATTAAGAAAGGCAGATTTTACATCCATTTGGTATACTTTAAAGTTCTGAAAGCTAGAAATAGCAAGGAACATTCTTATCGCTTTAAGTTTAGCAATAGGTGCAAAAGTTTCTTCAAAATCTATACCTTCTTGTTGAGCATATCCCTTACAAACAAGTCTAGCCTTGTTTCTAATAACTTCTCCATTTTCATTTAGCTTGTTTTTGAATATCCATTTGGTTCCTATGATATTCTTATTATGAGGTCTAGGAACTAATTCCCAAGTATTATTATTTTCAATTTGCTCAAGCTCTTCATTCATGGCATTGACCCAACATTCATCTTTGCATGCTTCATGTACATTTTGAGGTTCGGTGGTGGAAAGCAATGCTAGATAGCTTGAAGCTTCTATAATAGTTCTTCTTGTTTGCACACCTGCTTCTTTCTGTCCCAAAATTTGAGTCTTTGGATGATTTTTCTAAACATACCTGGATGGAGTCTTTTCTTCTACCATTATCTGTTCTTTTGGTGCTTCATTGGTTTCTTTTTCAGAATTACTCTGATTTGATGTGGAAGGATAATCCTCATCTTCTTCATAATCTTCAGTTTTTACCTAATTTGGATTTTTGCCTGCTTCATCAACCACAACATCAATACTTTCAACAATTTTTCCAAGTTTTTTATTAAAACACTTATATCCTTTACTTCGGGAAGAGTAACCAAGGATAATGACTTCATCTGCTCTGGGTTCAAACTTTCCAAGATTTTCATCAATCCTTTTGATGTAACATTAGCTTCCAAAAAATTTCAAGTATTTTACAGTAGGAGCCTTAACATACCAAAGTTCATGTGGAGTTTGGGTGTTGTTTACCTGAATATTTGTTTTGTTTAGAATAGTGACGGCAACGAATGCAGCTTCACCCCAGAAGGTTGCAGGAGTTCCAGACTCATCTAGCATAGCATGAGCCATTTGTTGAACAATTCTTTCTACTACTCCATTTTGCTGAGAAGTTCTTGCGGTGGAGAATTCCCTTTTTATTCCATGTTCTTCACAAAAGTTGAAGAATTCATCCAAGGTAAACTCCCCTCCTCGATCAGATTTGAGGCACTTGATTTTGCAATCCGATTCATTTTCAACCAAAGCTTTGAAAGCTTTGAAATTTTCAAATGCTTCATATTTATGCTTTAGAAGTTCTATCCAACACATTTTGGAAAAATCGTCAATAAACAATATAAAGTATTCTTCTCCATGAGGAGAATTTTTCCTTGATGGACCACATTGTTGGCATTATGATGCATGTGTTGTACTTGATGGCAACCCTCTCATAGAAGATCATCTCACTTGTATACATTCAGATGAATCTACAGAAGAAATATCAGATGTGACAG